>PVLD010004318.1:0-127191 GCA_004027595.1 Dinomys branickii
CAAAGATGAAGGTAACATTATGTAGGACAGCATCCAGAGCTAATTCCCTTCTATGTTCTCTA
This sequence comes from Dinomys branickii, assembly GCA_004027595.1. Classification (NCBI taxonomy): domain Eukaryota; kingdom Metazoa; phylum Chordata; class Mammalia; order Rodentia; family Dinomyidae; genus Dinomys; species Dinomys branickii. The sequence goes on from PVLD010004318.1 coordinate 63, forward strand.
TAATTCTGTATTTCCTCAGTCGTTTTTGTATTAGCAGAAATGAAGATAACTTTATATTATACAGCATCCAGTGCAAATTCCCTACTATCTTATCTGTAATTTGGTATTTCCTTTAATGTTTTTGTGTTAACTAATGTAAAGGTAACTATGTAATACAACATCCAGTTCTAATTCCCTACTATATTCTGTATAACTTTGTGTTTTCTGTATTGTTTATGGCTTTTCTGGTTCATATGTCTCCATTCTTTTGTCTTTAAAATAAAATTAAAAAAAAAAAAAGAAATGAAGTCCCGATAAATGTTTGAACTTGGATAAACCCTGAAAACATGGTAAATACAAGAAACCAGTCACAAAAGACCACATCTTCTGCAATTCCATTTATATGAAATGTCCAGAATCAGTGAATCTATAGAGACAGAAAGCATAATTAGTGGTTGCCAAGGGTAGGGGTAGGAAAAACGAGAAGTGACTGCTGAGTTTTGAGGTTTCTTATTTGGGTGAGAAGAAGTGTTCTGGAACTGATCCTGGGGTCGTGATCGTACAGCTCTATGCATATACTCACATGTGTTGGATCGTACATGTTAAATGGGGAACTACATGGTATACAAGTTACATGGTAAGAAAGCTGCCACCAAAAGGAGGAGGAGGGGAAGGAAGGATGGAGGAAGAAGAGGAGGAGGAAGTGGGGGGATGCCAGGCACTGGACCCAGGCTGCCTGTGTTCAGTCACCGTGGAAGCTTGGCTGTCCAGCACCAGGAGTTTGGGTGCAGTCTCTGCACTTGGAAAAGCACAGTGAGGGAGGAGGGCAGTGTGACAAGAGAGGAAGGAAAGCTAAGCAAGGGCACTTTAACGAAGGAGCAGCTGTCACGCACAGGCAGTCCACTCAGTGTACGGATCCTCTGGGTTCTTCCTATACGCTGGGAAGGAACAGCGGCGGAGGGAATGAGGAAAAAAAAGACAGAAAGCTGGGGTCCGGTGGCGGCCCCTGCTCCCCTGAGCGGAGAAGGGGAGCTGCCCAGAACAGCAGAGCGCTTATTTTATTCCTTGAGAGGTTGCGTAATTTCAGCCCCGCTGCCCAGCAATTAGGTAAAGAGCCACTACGGCTTGTTTACCAGCTTCGAGGAGTCCTGTGTTCTGGGGCTGGCTTCATCCTACACACATACTTTCCAGCTTCAGCCCTCAGAAAAGCAGTGGAGACCACAACTCAGAATTGCCCCCAATGAGATGAGAGAGTGGGATTATTCTCTGAGTATGGGCTTCCCAGCCTGCCCCAGGAACATGCCGTGCATGTTCCTAACCAGAAAAATCCCCAGGCAAGAAGAGAGAGAGAGAGACGGAAATAGGAGAGAGAGAAACAAAGAAATCAAGTGGTGCTTGGGGTAGAAGGCAGTCAGAGCACGCAAATACTGTTCCCCAAACCTACAGGTGACGCCCAGGGTGACAGTGGATATACCTAGGGCCTTGATGCGTTCCTTTGCCTACAAGAGTATGACTTAACCTGCCTCTCAGTCCCTCATTCTTAACTAAAGAAAATAATAGCTCCTACCTTACTAGGGCGATGTAAGAAGCAAGGAGTTAACACTTCTGATGTATGAAGTATGGTCAAACAATACAATGAATGTGTAAATTTTTTAAAAAGCTAATCCCTCTCCAAACACCCTCCCCTTGCTCTGAGCACACTGACCCGATCATCCTTGCCACGTCCTGCAGCAGTTCTGTGAGTCCTCTTTTGTGAGCGTCTTTAGTTGTGTGGTCTTGGCTGCTGCAGTGTCTGAAATCAATTCAAAACATTTGCCTTTATGGTCATATTGAAGAGAAAAAGCCACACGGTGCAGGACCCAGTGAACAAGGTGGCTGAGGACACCTGCCTTCTCACTGGGCGACGCTCAGTGCAGGGTTCGCCATGTTTGTTTTAGTCACATCTCACAGAGACACTCACAAAAGTGTTTGGAGCAAGGGTAAGTATCCTGAGGGGGATTAATGGCAAGGTGTCCTTCACTGTAATAAACTTTGTAAATGTAAACATTCACCATATGTTTTGACCACACACCTAGTATGTAAAAAAGTCAAGAAAGCACATTTAATCTTTTTCTTTTTATAAACTTCCACCTTATCCTTGATCATTTCTTTTCAGAATGAGCTTCCAAGAAATAGAGAAGTTCCATCAAGTTCAAAAAGCAACAGGATGATTGCAAAGAATCGTGTTCTTGTTTCAACCTCTTAGGGTTTTATCAGCACCAAACAACTGCCTTTGAAGCAGGCCATGCACCTTGTTTGCACATCAGACAGGGTGCCCATCCCAGCAAGTTCTTTCCCTGGAGCAGCTCCAGCATTTCTCAGTTCTGCTTTCCTACTTCATGAAAATTGGTGGGGTTCAAGTGAGGGAATTTCATTATATCAGTCTCATTTTCCTGGTGCCTCTGCATATTTTCCCAAAGCAGTGTTACGAGGTTTGTAGTCCCTGAGGAGCTTTCTGTCACTGAAGCTTCTGCAGTCCAGGGAATAAAGTCAGAGGCTGAGATCCTAGGCAATTCTGAGTCCTGCTTATGTCGCAAGCATTTATACTCACCACATTCCATTGCTCATGGATGATGGAAACAACCCCATTGGTGACTATCTAAGGGAAACAGGATTAAAGGAAACTCGTACCTGTGTTACATCAAGCTCAAGCTGTTATGAGCAAAGTTTAATTCAGAGATTCACTCACCTAAGAAAATACCTTTGGATTGTTTCAGGCTGTGACTCTGCAACTAAGCTGACATTTCACAAATCCAAAGTCACCGTGGATGAACTTTTTTCTTCTCTTTGGGACATTGCTGGAGCTCGGAGTCTCATGAAAGAGTTTAAGTCTGTGTATGTTCCTGGAAATCATACCCACCAGGTAAGTGACGGGTTCTAAAACAGCTGTCTAATCTGTTGTACTTTTAGGGTTCAGAGACTATGACTACAAGGAAAGTTTCCATTTAACCTTTCTAAGTGAATGTCTGTTCTAGATGAACTCTGAATTTCCTTTAGTTCAGAGTTTGGAGTTCCATTAAATCTAAAAGCCTCTCAATTCACACATACCCTAGGCTTGATGCAGCAGGATAAGCACTGGATTGGGGGTCACCTACTGCTTTATAACTGAGGATTCCTTAGCCTTAGGAAAGTCCCTTGCTTCTTTGGGAACCAGTTACATAATACCACATGATGGACCAGTCTTAGATGACTTGCAAGCTTCCAGATCTAAGTAGTCCATAAACGTTCTGAACCATGAGAGGAATTAAAACACCTAATAATACCACTGCAAGGAAAATAGAAGTTTGAGACAGGGAAAACATTTATTATTAAAATTCCCCTACTGTTTTCTAAGGAAAGTCTACCAGGAATGCTTTGGCCATTGAGTAGGACGGTATGAGAAGATAAGATTGAAGGGGTGAGTGCGCTATAAAGCTCAAAGGGGAGAATATATAGAAAGACCTACAGGGGAGCTCACAGACTACAGAAAGGCTGGAGCCATGGAGACTGAGGAATCTCTGATGAACAAAGTTGGAGATAGGACTAATGCTCCCAGTGACCAAAGATGAATTCCCAGTTCAGAGATGAACTACCAGATGTTTCTGGTAGAAAAGACCACTAAATTTAGCTGTAGGAGTCTCCTCTACCTCTTCACAACACCTTTAGTAAAATTTACCTCAGTTTTTCAGGCTTTCGTTTTCTTTTGTTCTTTTGGGTAGTACTGAGGATAGTGCCCAAGGCCACACACAAGCTGGGTGGCTGTTCTACCTCCAAATCACACTCGCAGGTCCTGGGAAAGCTCCTTGGGAAGCAGAACGTGCTATGAGCAGGCAGTATGACACAGTGAGGAACTCAGCTTCAGGTTTCTGGTGCTCGAGCAAGGGGTAGATAAGCCACCACAGCCCAGCAAAATCCCACTTCTTTTTTTCTCTTCCTGTATCTTCCTATATATTAGCTGACACTTGAAGAACATTTCTGTAGTTTTCCCTTAGATTCTCAAAACAAGTAAGCAGGAACAATCACAAGACTTCCACAGGTACACGTGGGGGCAGACGCTAGGTCCTTGAGGCCAACGTGAAACCTCCCCCTCCAGAGTACATGGTTTTCGTGGAGGTTCTAGAAGTATTGCTTGATGGTTATCTGAGATCACCCACCAAGATACTAAAAACTGTGGAAACTGGCACTCAACTTAGAAATGTAGATTCCCATGCTTTTTGCAAAGATCTGAGGATATCACTACCACAAAATATGGATAAACATCACTAAGATCAAGAATAATATAAAAAATCAGCAATCTTAAATATTCTGACATGGATAGATTCCAAAAATGTGATGAAATTTAGACCAAGAAATGTCAAGAAACAAGTAGCTGCTATAGTTGGCAAAGAAAAAATAAACCACTAATTTACTGAGGTCTCTCCCATTATGATTGTCATGGTGACTGACTTGGTTAACTTCACACTAACATGTGTTAGCTATAAGTCTTGAGCATAATAAGAGCTAAGATGAGCTTCTAAACTCACCTCCCTGCTGGCAACTCTGTCATCATTCCAGGCCTAGAACCCTGACTTGCAGTCACGGCCTTGGGAAAATGAAGTCTCCCTTTCTGCGTCTGTTTCCTTTTATTGCAAGTCAGTAACATCCACACGTTCACTGAAGATGCTGGGTGAGCAGGAAGTGGAGAGGGGGCGTGACAACGTGTTTGTGTTACAGGGGTTAAGTAAATACAGGTACAGACATATAGTGAAATGGTGTTCAGCCATGAAATGAATGGGCTGGGGCTAGATATGCTGGGCAGGGCAGCATTTGAATCCTTATTTCAAGGTCTGCTTCTTGGGAACACCAACTACAACAGTAATAAATCATTCTGCAAAGCATCATTCTATTTTTGTAAAAAAATATAATAAACTATATATATTAGTTAGGTGCAATGGTCTAATGTCAGCTACTCAAGGGGGTGAGGTTGGAGGATCATAGTTTTGAAGCCAGCATGGGCAATTAAGTGATGTCCTACATAAAGGAAGGAAGGAAAACAAGGAAACATGTGTATGTTTAAAATTTTAGGAGCATTTCCTTAACAGATAACCTGTGGAGTATGGGAAGGGTTGTATGCAAGGAAGAACACTGACTCTTTGTTTTATATTTACATATTTACGGTTAGTCCTGTGAGGACAGGATCCTGATTTGGTTTTTTCGCTATCATATGCCTAATGCCTACAAAGGTATCTTATACACAGTGGATGCTTAATAAATATTTGTTAGGTATATTTTCAGTGTAATACATGTATCTTTCTTTGTGGATCAGAGGATATACTGGGATACAAAAGATGCATGAATGGGAAGGTACTACTGGTATAGACTGGAGTCAGAGGCCCCCTGTGTTTGGTTTTAATGATGGGACTTCACCAAACGTTATAGTTGAATCACCCAAAAGCTTATGTGTGGTGGGCGTGGTTCACAGCACATAGTCCTATCAGGAGGCAGAGAGACTTTAGTAGGTGGAGCCTTTGGTAGATGAGGACGTAGGTCAAGGGGCTTTGCCCATGAAGGACATATTGAGACCCCGGCCCCTTCCTCCTCGTGTTCTCTCCTCCTGTCCACTATGAGGTGAGCAGCTGTCCTCTGTCATGCACTTCCCCTGTGGTGTCCTGCCCCTCCACAGGCCCAAAAGCAGCAGGGCGAGGTGACCATAGACTGAAACTTTGGAAACACTGAACCGAAGGAAGCTTGTCCTGCCGCAAGTTCACCCCCTCAAGTACTTTGCTGCAGAACCCAGTACCGACTAATGAGCTGGGCCTGTGTCAGCACCTCCCTTGCTGATACCAAACCCCAGACACCCGAGGCTCAGAGGAGACAATGGCCAACTTGACTCCGAGTGTTAGAGGCTTCAGACCGTGACTGACCGACTCGAAGGCAGCAGTATCACGGCGGAGTGCAGAGTGCAGCGCTGCCCCTCGGGGCGCAGCACCCAGGAAGCAGAGCAGGAGACAGGGCCAGGGGCTGGACACAGCCCCCAAGGTCACGCCTGAGCACCCAGACACTCAGAAGTGTGTGCAGCCAGTCCCCCAGGCAGGGCCCACGCTGATCAGGTTGACATAACTGAGCTTAACCAGCATAGCAGCTTATTCTTAATCTACCCTTAATGTGGTGTCCTCAGCCCCACGGGTCCAGAATATCTGTGCTTCTATCTAGTGCCAGGACGTCTTTACACAAAGTCTAGCTGGGAGGCCCTGCTCTTGTGACAGCACCTGCTCCAGCCCGGGCCCAGCCTAGCCCAGATTCCTGGTCAGGTCCATCCTGTGCTGTGTTCCTGGCCCTCTTCCTCGCTCGCTCAGTGCCCTGCTGCCCCCAAATTGCTCTCATCCCCTCTCCTGCTCTGACACACATGCTAATGCTCCAAGCCACTCCTGTTTCCCTACTGGCTCTATAAGGACCCCTTACTTCATCTTTATCCGTTACCTTTTAGGAAAATATGTCAGGCACTGTCCAGAGGCAGCGACTAGACACCACTCCAGTCACTTGAAAGAGTATGTAATTTACTACACGGACTCCCCAGATCTCAGGAAGAGCAGGAGTGGGATCTACACAGGACCTCCAGAAATGAGTCCCAGAGCATCAGGAAACCTGGCTCTCTAGGGGAGCAAGGGCCCTCCCTCAGTCAAGAGGGGGGCCATGGGCCAGGAAGGTACAGCCGAAGCACTTGACCTGAAGAACGTGCTGCCAAGACTGGAGGCAGCCTCTGCTCTTGCTCGCCTGGATCTCCAGGTTTAGCCTGGTGCCTGCTCCTACTGGACATGTGGGTGGGTAGATGCTGGGCTGCAGATCTTATCCAGAATGACAGTGCGTATACCTGTAGTCTTGATTCTTAGTGAGAAGGAGGTTGGCAGGGAAGTTAACAGCAGATTTTGGAACTAGGGTATCTGGGTTCGTAGCCCAGCTGTGCCCCTACTAACTATGTGACCTTAAGCAAGACACTTCACCTAGCTGTGCCTGGTTCCTTCTCTGTGAGAAGCTGATCATAGTAGCTGTCTCCCACAGATGCTCTAATGACTTGGTGAGGAGCTACATATGCAACACTTAGGGCAGCATCTGACACACAAACGGTACCACGTCAATGTCTGTGGTGATAGCTGTAGGGAAACGGGAGCTTGGAGAGACCTTCTCTTTGGCCGCTTTTGCAGAGCTCCATCTTTTCTTTGCCAGGGTGTGGCTACACAGAAAGGACAGTCTTCCCAAGTTGCCTGTCCTGTGACTGCTGGATATGGTGACAGGTTTAGTGCTGATACCACTGGTGTGCAAGGCTGTGGCTGGCTGTTGCCTCTGTTATCCATGTCTGTGCAGTAGGGATTTCTGCCTGCTATTTCTTTTGCATATGTGCCAGTTTCGTGGGGTGGGGAAGTGTAGGTTTCTTCCTCAGGGCCGTGGTGTTTGATGTGCCATTGCTCCTCAGCTGTAGCATCAGGAGAGCATTAGCCATGTCTCAGGGCTTACAGATGAAATGTCATCTGGCTCTTGCATGATGGGCTTTGGCACAAGTTTCCAAGGACAGAACTGCGCTGGTGAGATCCTGCGCAGATGTGTGCCATCCTGTGCTGCTGGTGTGCCGAACAAGAGCATCCAGACTCAGCAGTGCCCGAGGAGGCTTGATTCATCTTGTGCCAGGTGAAATATGGCCCTCCAAAGAGTGTTTACGCTCCATCTCCCCAGCCCTGGCCACCAGCTGTTCATATGCAAGGCCAATCTCTGTTCCTCTTCCTGATTCTGTCTACTGAAAGAATGAATGTGGGAGACACACGGCTGAACTGAGGGCCAGGAAGAGCAGCACTGCCCTGAAGCCTGCTTCCGACTGACTCTGTGAACTCGAGAAAATTCATCAAGATCTTTGGGCTTTGATTTTCTCATTAGGAAGTTAAAGGGACTGCTTTCAATTTTTAAAAATTATCTGCTTCTAGATAGAAGGATGGGTGGGTGGATGAATGGGCAAATGAAACATTTGTAAATCTGCAAACAAACATTTCTTTTGAGAAGATGAAAGAAGAAAAACTTAGTCATAGTATGGCAAAAAATAAAAGTAAATAAGGCATGAAATAGTCAAAGAAAGCCACAAGCACTTTTGAACAGATTTTTCTTGTGCTCTCATGCACTGAAACACATTCTACAAGCCTTGTCTTTTGTTTGTTTCTATGTTGTTTGTTTGTTTTCAAATTTGGTGTTCAGAGCCAGTGGTATACGCAGGGGAGAAGCAACCATATTCAGGAACAGGACCGACTCCCACTTCCCCAGCCTGGTCAGCAACAGCAGCGTCAGCAGCCTGCTCGATGGGGTGGGCTACGGCAATAATCCGGGTTTCCTTGGAGACTGGTAAGCAGGGCTGTCTCTAAAGTGCACCAAGTTCTAGAAGGGGCCAGAGTTAGGCCAGGACGCGCCCATCGAACCAGCCTTTGTTCTTGGTACCTGTCCTCAGAGGCAGGGCTTCAGCCAATAAAATCCTCTAGACACAGCCACACCTTATTTCCCCCACAAAAAGAACAAACCAAAGTGTATTTTATTTTTCATATTGTGTTTACACGTGGTCTCAAGGCCCAGTTTCTCTTGAAAAGGTACAACTCACTTAAAAAAGGGTGAGACAATTTCTTGCATAAATCCATTTTGTGAAACTTTGACTGTTCCGTGTGTAGGAACAGTCAGCTTCCCAAGACCACGGACAGCCACATTACAGCCTTCGTGGTCATTGCTCACTTTTGCCTCTTTGAGCCCCTCGTATTAAAATAAAATATATTAACACATATGTGATATGACTATATTGATACAAAGGTAAAAGTAATATTTCATATTAAAATATTACTTTGATATTTTTCCTTCTGATATTAAAAAAATAACTAAGCATTTTCATGAGCCCGTACAGTAATGCAAGCCCGAGATCCTGTGTGTCTTTTGCCTGATGGACAAGCTGGCTGTGTGTCATGCTGGTCTGTGCAGAAGAGCCACATGGCCTCCCTTAGAGGGGTGCCAGGCATGCACAAACATGACACAGTCACACAGCTACCAAGGAGCTATCTGGCTAGGTCCTCAGCAGTGAGAGAACAGGATTCACTCCGGCTGGGTGCAGGGTTTCCCTGGCTTAAAACCCTCTTACGGGAGCTAATTTCTGTGCTGCAACTCCGTGGGCCCATTTCAGTATTTCTCCAGGGGACATATCCGGCTGTTATTGAAGTCATCATACTCGGAGAGGCCCGAAGCTCAAGCTGACTGTGTAACATCTGCATTACTTCCAGTCTGACACTATCTACCAAGCGGGGTCATTTTTGCCATCAGCACGTCCCGGCAACGTGATTTGACACTCTTCCCTTACCAGGTCTCCAGGGGAGCAGAGCTGTAAGAGAGTAATTGTATTAGTATTTCTGTTCCCGTTTAGCAGTATCTGTGGCAGAGACAGTGCTGTGTGTTCCCCAGCTCCATTTCCTTCTGCCCCTGAGCACACAGTTAAACCCCTTTTCCAGCTTCCCTCGCAGGTCAGTGTGGATTTGGGACACAGCCCGCCAAGTGGGCTCTGGGTAGAAGGAGACATTTCCAGGCTACGCTCATGACATCTCTCTGGAAGACCTCACACACTCCACTCTCTGTCACCATCTGCTGAAGAGAGCAAGGTCTTTGGTGTGGGAGCGCAGTGCCGTAGGGTTGGGGGAGTCCCTCAGGGGCAAAACCTGCTTCTCTGAATGACTGTCAGAACTCAGGTCGCTGCCGCAGTTCACACTGGATAGTCATGATATAAGCAAGGAAAGAATGACTAGCAAGAAAAGGAAAGAACGATTTTTCCAAGTTTGTAATCCCTCTCCTTCCCTCTCTCCCACACCAAAAAAAAAAAAAAAAAGTGACCTAATAGAGATTACTTGATTGGATTTGACTGGGAGAATAAAATCATTATGGCTGACCCTCCTAACGCTGAGGCACATGGCTGATCTGCCCTCGGTCCTAGCATGAGGCACAGTGTGGGACAGTGTTCCAGAGAAACAACACCTGCCCTGCCCTGTTGCCTTCCACGTGGTTCTTCACTGAGAAGTGGGCAGCTCCTGGCCCGGCAGAAAATTTCATGATAGTCAGGGCTTCCCCAGTCAGGCTTCAGCGCAGTGACCGAAGGCACAAAACAGTTCAAACGAAGTAATCAAGAAGAGGGAGCCAAGCTCTCATCATCGGAATCCTAACTGGAAAATGTGTGGGTTTCCCAGAAGGCATAAGGTCATCTACTTTGTGTATGGGAATATATTCCCCAAACTTCACTCTTTCAATAAGGTCAGTCATCTTCTACTTAGTTATTTTAATTGAGATTTTAGAGCATTTTTTCTGATACATTATTTATGTGCCACAGTTGATCAATTTCTCTTCAGTAATACTTATGGTATTTACTGTGTTTTTGGGTACAAGTAAAAATAGAAAAAAAACTTCAAATGGATTGCACAGGAAAGGTAATTTATTAGATCCTACAGCAACAGTCCAAAAAGAAGTCAGCTTCTAACTGGCAAGAGGCATTGCCAGGCCGTGCTGCAGGGATAGCCCCTCAGGGTCAGGGCCATTCCTGCCTGCTCCCGCTGCCGTCCAGACTCACGCCAGTGCCCTGTCTGCAGAGTCTAACTGGTTGGCAAGGCACAAACACACTCACAGTGTGCAGAACCCAAGCTCAACATCACGGAGCTGAGTCCAAGGTGTGGATTTGGAGCCATGCGTGGTGGCACATGCCTGGTGGGAGGCAGAGGTCTGAGGATTGTGAGTTTGAGGCCAGTCTGGAGTATATAATGGAGTCTCTAAAACAACAAGTAAGAAAAGAGGGAAGGGGAGAGGGGGAGAGGAGAGGAGAGGAAAGGGGAGGGGAGGGGAGGGGAGGGGAAGGGAAGGGAGAGGAAGGGAGGAGGGGAAAGGAAAGGAGGGGGAGGGAGGAAGCAAGAAAGGGTTTGGAGTGGGCAGACAGTAGGTCAATGACTATCACACCTTTAGAGAAACATACAAACTAGAAATTGTTGTCATAAGAGAATGCAACTAAGGAAAGGTAAGAAATGAGTCTTATGGGCATTGTCAGGGAGTTAATAAAAACAGTCATCTTATTTTCTTGATTACATGATGTATTTGCCATGTATTGCTTTTCTAAATATTATGGTTTATTTCCTTATTCTAAATAAATGTTCACTACCTTAAAAAATTAAAGTAAAAAAGATCTCCAACCTCCCCAGTAACACTAGTCACAAAATCTCCAGAAGGAAGGTGTTCAGGGAAAAGCCCTTCCAAATGCTGCTCCCTCCCTAAGGGGTCCAGCGCAGTGGGCCTGCTGTCCTGGGCGCTTCACCCCCAGGGCTTAGCTGAAAGAGGTGGGCGGAGAGAGCTGGGGGACTGGGGAGGGGGTCCCTGCTGTCCCTTACTTTTCCATGCCTCCTTCCTCCCTGTCCCCAGGCTATGTTGGGGTCTCCAGAGCCCTGAGAATGAGCCTGCTGCCCTGGTACATGCGCCTGGCACAGCACAGAGCAGAGCAAAGTGTTTGTGCTTTTAGCTGTGGGCTGCCTTCCTACAGACCTCAGCTCTAGTCAGGATCACCCCTCTTACTTCTTGTAGAAAGGTCAGCCTATGCAAAGCAGCAACTATTTTTATATTTTATGCTTTGAGGAGGATAGTCTCATCTCTCTTAAATGACAGCATTTGTGTATTTTTCTGTGATTCTGTAGAAGTTACTTTATATAACTTGTTTTTTAAAAGTCTAACAAAATAAGTAACTGTCAGCTCCTAAAGGACAGAATGACCTTTTAATTCTCAACTTCCTGTTATGCTTTGTATCAAAAAAATTTTATGCAAATAAAATAGAGCTGGAAAATAGCAGCTGAAAACATAAGGTTTTACTTGTCATATAAAGCAGGTCATTATTTAGCTATATGTGTCATGGTTGATAGCTCTGAAGTCATCACCAACCAGTGTTTCTCTAGGTCTCTCCTTCCCCATCTCTAAGAAACAACCCCATCTTCCAGTATGGCTGCTGGTGCTCCAGGCATCACGTCCATGTTCCAAGCAACAGAACAGAGGAAGAGGAGAAAAGCATACTCTTGCGTTTGAAAAGAGAAATTTGTGAAAGCCATGTATGATCCTTCTGCTCACATCTCATTTCCCAGACTAGTTACATGCTCACACCCAAATGCAGTAAAGGCTGGAGAACATAGTCTTTTAGCCAGTTTATAATGTACTTTGCTGGGTCTATTACTAAGGAAGTCATTTAATATTTGACAGTGCTGGTAGGTATCAGCCAAAGGACTTTTCTTGGTGGAGAAACTTTAAAGAGATTAAAATTTAAATTTAGGAGAGTGGAATGTCCAGGAAGGCTAAGATAAGTGAAATGCTCTGAAGAGCAATTACTTGAGGAAGAGTATTAGGTAGAACTCAGAGCCACTCCGTGGCATTTTTAGTAACATTCAAACTAATATGTGTTGGGTTACTTTATGAATCCTGAGGGAGATCTATTAACTTGGAAATTTTTGGAAAATAAAATAAATATCTCTACTTAAACCTAGATAGAGCCCTAATTAACATTTGGATGTGCTATACCCACTTTCTTTCCAATGCATAAGCAATTTATTGCTTTTCAATAAGTAAAAGGTAATCATTCTTGCCGTTTCACATGATGTTTTAAGAAAAAACCCATACAGTGGGAAATCTTCCTCCTGTCTTTGTTCCTCCGCTGGCCCCACTCCCTGGTCACTGCTAGAGGGAGTTTTTGTATTACACGGAAGCTTACTTTAGTGCGTTCGGCGAGTAAAACTTTGTCCTCTCTCTGTCACCTTGTATGCCAGGGCCAGCCCGTCGCTCACCACGCACACCTTGCTCTTTGTCACCGTGTGTTATTCTGCCTGTTTTCCCCTCCCTCTTGCTCACTCCCTAAGGGTCCAGTCTTCCTCCTGCAGACACACACTGGTCGCACTGCACCTCCTGAGAGGCACTTAGGCGTTTTGTAGCCTTTTGTTATTTCCATCCACAAACAGCCTTTTGTGGATCTTATTTGTATATATGAGAATATCCAAAGAATAAATTTCCTCAGATGCATTTGTGTGGTGGGTGGGCATTGCCAAGTTTTTCTTTGGCAACAGTGTCCCCTCAACCAGTAAGGTGTGGGAGTTTCTGTCATTCTGTGACCTCATCAAAAGTGTATGTTTTCAAACCTTTGGATTTTTGCCAGTCTTATAAGTTTTTCTTTTTTTTTTTAATCTCTTGGTATCATTTTCATTTGAATTTCTCTTACCATGAGCAAGTTGATCTGTACCTTTAAAGAATCTCTTGTCTTATCAGTGTTACTAGTCAATGCTTATCTTTCACAGCCATTAATCATGAAATTGCTGGGTACAGAAAGGTCTGTTTGACTAATACACATGAAAAAAGTGGAATGCTCTGCAGAGCAGATGCTATTTCTCCCTCAGTCACCTCCCTCAGGAATATACCAGTATGTCCTTAATGGGTACTCATTTTTATGTTGGCAGTCTGTACCTTCATTTCTAAGATATTTTAGAAGAGCTGTAATAAAAGAAAAATAAGTAAAAATACCTGTAATAAAAGTAAGATGAGGCCAGGGATGAGGTCAATACATTAAATATACATGGCCATGGCTACAGGCAACTCACATATTTGACCAGTGCAGAGAGAAAAACAGGGCTCAAAACAGCTCAGCAGTGCCCTGATAGAACCTGGCTTTTCTGGGGTGACCACAGATCACACAAAATTGTGAGACAGAGAGTATGTTGACAGAAGACAGTCCTTCGGCCTCTGCCCTGCATGCTGCAGATGTGGTGCCAGATGTGAGCAGAACAGCAAAGGTAGCAACACAGCTGGATAGAAGATGGCTCAGTTAATGGGAAGGAGACCTACAAGAAAACTTCCAGTGAAAGCTTAGAGAAAGTGGGGAGAAATAAGCTCAGAAAGTGCAACACTAGTGAGACAGCTGCCTCCAAATACACCTAAACCAGCGCAGGCTATTGAGGTCAGAGGGAAGGAAGGCCCTTGCACCATCTGTCAAGCTGTAAGAGATGCTGTACACTAACATCGCCCCAATTCCACTGAAATTTCGACTGGGTCCGTGGCCTGCTTTCCTCCATGACCTTGCTCAGATTCCTTCTGTCATCTAAGATTCTTTTTCTGGCCAAGTCATATTTGGAGTTGAGCTCTATAGAGAAAGGAGGGATTGGTGTAAGGCTGGATGTGGACAGCACGTTGTAAGTAAACATTGCAGTTCCTAGCAGAGGGGAACATAATTCTCCTACACAAGAGTGTGTAGGAGAAACCACCTGCCATCTTCACATTTGTGTGAAATGACAGGGCTTTGCTTTCCAGCACATGTCACTTCGAGTCTAACTGAGCAGCTAGCCAAACTGTGATTAAGCTGTAGGGAGAAATACTTGATGAGAAGGGAGTGAGAGACAGTGATAGTCCCAGAGCTTTGGGGTGATAGTTTATAAAAGGAAAAACCTCAGTGTTGTTTTGTTGTTTTTCACACACCAAATCACAAGTCAATATCAAAACAAACTAGCTTGCTTTCTTCTGAGGCAAATAAAGCTGTCCTTTCTCCAGACAAACCACACAAGTACTTTTACTTATAGCATAACATTTTCTTTCCAGGCATTTTATAAGCCATTGTTGAAGCAGGTTGTGGAGGAAATATTTAATCCCGAGAAGCAAGATCCTGTTGATATTGAACACATGTCCTCAGGCCTCACTGACCTCCTTAAAACTGGATTTAGCAGGTTTATGAAGGTAAGTAACCATGACAGGGTAATCCTGGGTATAACATTCCCTGTGCTGGCCATGAAAATGCTGGCACCTCATCCCCTTGGCCAGTGCCATGTAGATAATGGCTGGTATTTGGGCTCTTCCAAAACCCTGGTAATCTTTACCTTTCACTTATAAGTAGCCTGACCTTGCAGGCTTATACAGCATCTTCTGACCTGAGCACTGTGATCTTTTCCGGCCAACATGTGCAGTCTAAGATAAAGAGAGAAGACCTCCAGGAGAATACCACTGGAAACTTCTCTTATGGCCCATGATTTCCACTTAACACAAATCCATGTACTGTTTACCAGGCTTACTAACAGTCCTTTGCTCTTTTATATGAGAAAATAAAAAAAGATTTTATAGTTAAACAACAGGAGAATAACAATAGTTATTACATTGTATATCATTATCTTCAAAGTAGTTACTCAGAGACAAGACATAAAGCAGAAAGACTTTTATAAAAAAGAAACAGATAATAATTCTAAATGTACTATGTGAGATGACGAGCAACCTATGACTAACATTACCCCAAAACCTGTTTGGAAATGACTTTTGTTTTGCTTCAGCAGACTCCTAGGTGACAAGTGCTAGACTTTCTCTGGCCTGTGTCTGAATGGGTCAAAATGATTGAACAGAACTTGAAGTGGGGATGGAAGAAGGGAAAGTACACAAGTGGGGTCTATTTTTAAGCCACTGTAAAGTTTCTAAATTTAAAAGGACCTAACAAGATTACAGACTGACCTTCCATGCTATGCCAAGATTTCAGTGGTAACAGCTCTTGGAAATAACAGAATGTTTTGCCAGCTTCAAAGAGACTGTGAAATCATTAATTAATCTAGATAGAAGATCTGGCCTTTTAGAGTTCAGCAAGTGCATGTTCTGGGAAAATTGCTCTACTCCAAAAGCCAGAACACAGACGCCAGACAATGAGACTCTGGAGCATGCAGTAAGCAGGCTGGAGCGGACATGCTGGCCCCTGTTTTGCTGTTCCCAGTAACCAGCAGCTTCTGCCACAATGCCTGGCTGCTGTGTTTTCCTTTTTCACTGTTTCCTAATAAAGCAGTGCAGATCTGATTCTTAAAATTACCCAAGAGCCCCTGTGTTGAGTGCAAGCCTAGAGTTCTCCCTGACCCTTCCTTGCAGCTAATTTTACAGAAATTTCCCGGACATGCATGGTTTCCAACCTTCTCCACTTAACACTCTCATCCTGCATCCCTAAGTTTGGACTTACTCCTGAAAAGAGGCAGACTACCGAGTGTGGACTTTCAGGTCCTGGTCAGCAAGGTCCGAAGGTGGCGCAATGGCCTGTCTGTCCTTTCCCAGACAGGCTGCTGCATTTGCAGTACAGCAGGCCCTACACAAGAGGGTCCGGCCAAGGGCACAAATGATAGCTTACCCCTTCTTGCATGTTGAGGGGCACAGTGTAGAGAGGAGACTCTGGCTCAGTTCATTGTGCTGTGATGTTCTTTGGATGGAAGGAACTGCTTACTGGCAAAAGGACTGTGTGATTAACTATGTTGAGGAAACACTGGGTCAAACAAATTTAATTACTTAGGTGGAGTCCAACAACAGTGTGGCACTGTTCACACACTAACAGGCTCTGCACTTTCCCAGAAATGAGAATGGAAGGCATCAGGGTTCATAGTCATGTTGTACAATGACTACCCGCATGCATTTTCTGTCACGGTTCCGTGAGACAGGAGACGTCGTGTTTTAAAGCTGCCCTTACAAACTCGGGGGAGAGTGATTTCCACATCTCTTCCTGTGATCAGAAGCTCCACTGTCCTAAGCATACCTTGGCTATAACACGTTTGGAGTCTTCCTGGGCCAGCACGGGGAAACGTTGCCTGTCCGCACTGAAAGCTCTGTTGTTAAGGCTCCTGTAGAAATGAGCTCAGCAGAGGTGTCCAAGGAGTGGGTTAAGAAGCAGGAATCCCCCAGCAGCTGTTAGCGTGCAGCACTCAACATTCAGCTGCAGCTCTCTGCCCTCAGAGGCCAGGGCCTCTCCTCTGTCCAGAGGGTGTGGCAAGAGTCTCCCTGGACTAGCCATGAGGCTCTTTCCACCCCAGCACCCCAAGGGGGAGTTACTTTATTTCTGAATGGGCCTTGGTAGCTGGCTTTGTCTGCCATTCATACAGTTAAAGAAAGTTATGCATGGCCCAGGTGTTCATGATTTGAACAAAACTGGGATAAACATACAGAAGACTAGCCAGTAGGGGCTTAAGGAATTAGCTGTAATTTTGCAACAAACTACTTCTTTTTGAGATGGGGGCGAAGTCATCAGGAGAGATTTCCACTCTGCTTTAAGAGCCTTGGAGAGATGAGGGCGTAAGACACAGACGGAAGCAGACATGGCCGTGGCTGTTCGCCAGACTCCGTCATCCATTCTCCATCGCTTCCCAGCATGCACAATTATACAGATAACCTGTGCTCAACGCCTTCCACAGGGTCGACCGACAGACCAAACCGTTTCCACCCATTCTCATACGAACCTTCACAACCGCCTTAGGAGGTTGTCCTGTATCGTCCCTGTCTTACCAGTGAGAAAACCAAGGCCCAGGAGAAAACAGTGCCGGGATTTGTTTGATTTACTCTTATCCCAAGGCTCATGCCCTTAACCACAACGTTTCTTGGCTCCAGCATGCTGCCAGGCATGTTCTTGAAAGTTAAACATTCATATGGCACGAGTTTGGGTTTTATTCAAGATTACTCTTTAGCACAAATGCTTTTCTCCTCTATACCTGTACAGCTCACAAGTGAAGTCAGTGCCTGGGGCTATTTGCCGGTGCCAGGTCTGTTTCCTGGGACTCAGCCCCAGGGCTCGTGGAATATACTTGTGCGTTGCAGCTGAGTTGCCTCAACACATTGCGTCTCCATTCTGCAGCAACAGCCAACAGTGTTCCCTGTGTCTTTCTTGCCACTTGCTGCTCTGCTCTCTGCCTCTGGAATCTGCTCCCTACTTGCTGAGCGCAGAGCCGGAAGCATACGGAGATGCAGAGCCTGATGGAATAGAGCTGTCCAGGCACAGTTTCCTGTGCCTAGGGTACTGGGGTACAAATGGGAGAATTTTAGAAATTCACCTTTTGCTGGAAGGGCGCTGAGCTGCTAGTCTGCCCCTGCTCTGTCTGTCCTCAGAAAAGGTTTCATGGGTGCTGCTTTGGGTCACACAGAGGCAGTATCTACAGACTATGCAGAAGACAAGGGTAGCCTGAGAGGCCTGTGAGGGATGAGCTGGAAAAAGCCCGCAGTTACCCAACAGGATATACCATATGTTCCCTCCCAGCAAAGAGCTGGAAGAGGATAGAACAGGCTGGCGTATGAGGCTCAGGGACCTGTACCTTCTGTACACACCCTGTGGCCGCACTTACATGATGTATTGTAATTACACATACTAGTCATCTTTCTCCAGACCAATGTTTCTCTTAAACTAATATTTTTGTAATTGTACAAGCTGATCTATTGCACACTAGCAAAACAAGGTATCAATTCAATGGTTTTGATCAGAGTTTTAAAATTTTTATTATTCTTTCATTTTCCCTATATATATTTAAATTATAAAAATAGTATATGCTATTTTATTAAGACAAATGAGATAAAATATGTAAAGAGATATTTGCTAAATAATTGTGCACCCATACAACCTCGAATACCTTCCGTTAAGGGAATAAAAGCTACTAATTCTGTCTACACAGTTGTGAAGATACATACATATAAATAGAAACATATACATGATTATAGAATATAATTATATTGATGCTAACAGTGGAATCATACTACACACGTTATTCTAGAAATTTTTCTTCTGAGTCAGGAAAAGATCTATATTTAAATCAATATTTTAATATGAACACAGTAACTTTTGCTATAATTGGATGGATGTAACTATTCCATGTAATGGAGGGGAACACAGAGGGATGACTGTCCCCATATAGAGGCAATCAGACCATACCCAATTGGTCATTAGAACAAAAATTGCATTATTAGCTCCATGTATGTATCTTTACATAGTATTTTTGTTTATAAAATAGCTTCTTAAAACCATTGAATCATTGATTCATAAACTATGTTTAATGTCAAGGTTACTAGTTCTGATAGTTTTCTAACCATTTATTGTAATGCCCACCCTTACCAGATTTGAGAGAACCATGTCCCTGTGTCCTTAGCAGCTCTCGATTTTTTTCTCTCTTTAAAATCTTAGGTGTCTAATAGTAAAAATGTTATCTCATTATTGTTCTTGATTACAGTTAGGATTTTCAATGGAAGGGAAGATGGGACAGACCAGATCAGAGTTCACCACATCTAGTGAAGTAAAGCAGAGAAACCTAGTCACATATAAGGTTAAAATATCTTTTTAAGCACAGGTCATACTTGAATGGGAAGCCATGCCCGTGAGAATGCAGGTGAATGGGAAGCCCTGGCTGCGAGAATGGGGGACTGAGTTAAACTTTGTTCTTTTCTGCATCCTTTGCCACTTGGCCCCTTTGTGGGCGTGGCACACACGAGGCGCTGACTGAAGGTGGAAGAGTAGTTGAGCTTAGTCACTGTGGCCCTGTCAGAGTGCTTACTCAGTGTCTTGGTTACTTTTCTCTCATTGCTGAGACAAAATACCCAACACCCAAAATTAAGGAAAGAAAGGTTTATTTAGCTTACAGTTTGTGGAGGTTTCAGTCCATACTTGGCTGGCTCAGAGGCAGAGTGGCACATGATGCTCATGGCAGCAGAGCACAGCAAAAACAACCAGAGCAAAAGGGAGGCATGGCGGCAAAAGCAGCCTCTTTCCTTCCCTTACATTGCAAACAGGCTACCCCCACCCAGGGGGCGTGTAGCTCTCACACAGTCTCCATGCCCTCCTCTTCCACAGGCTCAGGATGTGTACAAACTAAGCACCCTGGCTTCCTGCTGAGTCACTCAGCCAAACCTCCGGGGCTGTGTCCCAGGACCCCTAGTGAAAGCCTGAAGCCACAAATAGCACCAAACACTTTGTGTGTTGTTTTTCCTATACACATACGCCAGTTTTATGCCTTTTCACCTTTCCTAAGCACATATCACATACTATAGCCATAAGTTTTACAGCTTGTAGTCTGACAGTAAAACCACACTTTCTCTTTCTTCACAATTTCACAGATTTATTCTTACCATATACCTTAGCAACTTCAGCATATGATTTTCTTATTAAGTCAAGAACTTTCATGAGTTGAGTTTAACTTAAGTGAAGCACTTTATCACTTCTCTTTAATATATCTAAATTACTAGCATGAATACTCTTGTGCTTTGGGGCTACCATTTAAATAAAATGGTATTTTATTTTAAAGACTGCTTGGACACAAGCCCTGCGATACTGCCACAGTTGGCCTGACAACCCACGTGGCTGCTAAGTGACAAGTAGGTGTGTAGCATCTCCAGTGTGGATATGTTGGACAAAAGTCTGTTTCCTATCTGGGCAGGACAGAGCGGGACAACATAAGATATCATCAAACTACACAGAATTGCCTGCAATGTCAAACCTACAAGTTATTTATGTCTGGAATTTTCCATTTCGTATTTTCAGACTACAATTAATTGCAGGTAACTAGAACCATGAAAAGCAAAACCTAAGATGCAGGGGGAGCTGCTTGTATGGCCCTGAATCCCGAGGCTCCATTTCAACAATTTTGAAAAAGTGCTAGAAAGGGGAAGTAGCCCCATCAGTCCATCCCAGTGACCTGTGGAGAAGGCGCTGACCCGCCTTCCCAGGAGCTGCTCATCAAGGTGAAGCGGGCGCTCGCTTCCTCGCGCAGCCTCCCCCCCGCTCCACCCACCCTCATTCACTGACATACTCAGGAGAGACAGAAGCCTATCTCCACTCGTGTCAAAGAAAGTTGAAGACCTCATCTCTCTCAACACTAGCAACATAGAAACCTGCTTCTTCCCACCTCCTAGTGGCCTAGGAGAACAAAAAGAAGCAAAGTGCCTAATTTTATAGACTGAGAAATGAAATGACTTGAGAGGAGAAATGTCCTAACAGAGTGATCAGGTAGAAAAATGAGTTACACCAGGAGAGAGGTGAGGTTATCCTTTCTCCTTAAGATCTTTTTTGTTTGATTCTATAGATAATAGATGGCTACTTCCTTTATACCTTCCTTTCTCTCCCATCTCGAACTCACTGCCTTTTCACAGTAGAGGCAATAGAGGGAAGCACACTGTATCGATACTCAGACTGCCTGCATTAGAACCCAACCCCACATGCACACTTGTGACCTATATGACCACTATTTAGTCTCCTTGTGCCTAAGTTTCCATTCTGCGCCTGGAATCAAGGTAGAGGTTCCAGTCCATAGTCAGCTGACTCCAAGGCAGGGTGGCCTGGCAGAGGAGAGCAAGCTCATGGCAAGGTGGGATGGAGCTCATGGCGGGAAGCAGAGAGACATCGAGGGGGTGGTAGAGCCTTCCAGGCTGCGCCCCCAGGGACCCACCCTTCCTACCAGGCTTCACCCCCCAGCATCACATTTAGCTGTAAACTCATCAGGGACCAATCCACTGATGATCATCACATGCCCATGATCCAGTCAACCCCAAGAGTCCATCCTGGGAGCACTTGCCATCTTGACCACAATATCTTTGTATCCCTGTATGTAGCCAGCACCCAGGCATTGAGTGCACACAGCATAAGTGTTGGGTAAACAAGTGAATGAAATCAAAGACGATACAACACCACCCACAAGAAGTCACAGCATTGCCAAGTTTTGTAGCGATTTGCTCTTGCCAGAAAGACACAGGGTGAGTGCTCTTTTGTTTTGTATGTGGGAACCCATGTTCATAAGGCTGTGACGTGGCCTCCCAGGACCTGTTTTTCTTTCTGCTGTGACCCTAACTTGAGCTGCTCAGTTTGGGGGGTATAGACTGTCCTTCCTGGGACAGGCTGTGGGGAGCAGTGAGATGCTGTACATGTACTGTGACGGGACAGATCAAGACATAGAGGCCAGCACAGTAGACCTGGGCCTGCCAGAACACAGAGGCAGTACCCAAAGTGGTGTGAACCCCGGCTCCCCGGAGCAGTTAGCAGTGCAGTGCCCATGCACTCCTGGTTTGCCGCTGCACCTGAGGCAGCCTTGGTGCTGTAGGGAATAGAAGCCTCCATCCTGGACATTTGGAGATGGCTCACAGAGCTCAGTCTTATCACGCATACTTCTGTAGGCAGCAATAGCTAAGAAAAATGCCTGTGTCTAAAACTCTGTGTACCCAACAAGTGTCTGTGAGCAGGGAAGTGAAGGCAGCGGGTTTGGCTCCATAGGAGCCAGAACTTCATTTGCACCCTACTACACCTTGATGGGCCACTTTGTCTGCAGCAGTTTCCTGCAGTGTCCAGAGAGACATTTCCTTCCCTCGTGTGATTATCGATTGCCACAAAAGAAGTTGCCTCGAAATATTGGCTTACAACAATGACCGTTCCATTTGCTCGTGAATCTGCCCTTGGCACAGAGCCAGCTCAGCAGGGCAGGATTCACCGCCCTGTGAAGGTGACCCATCCACCTGGTCCGGAAGCTGATGCTGAAGCCCTGTTGTGCCTCAGCCAGGCCTCTGCGCCATGGGCCTCAGCTGCTTCTGGGTAACCTCTCACGGGCCTCCTCCTGGATACCTGTGTCCCAGCGGCAAGACCCTGAAAGCCAGGCGGAAGGGGAGTGGATTTCAGGGCCTACCCTCAAACGCCACCTTGCGTCACTTGCACGGCACTCTAAACATGCAAGCAGTCACTTATGCCCCCTCAGTTTCAAGGGGAGGGGACAGTCACTCTTCTTGAAAAGAGACAAGAGAGCATCTGAGGGAAGAAGGGGGAAAGGCAAGGAGAGGCTGAGGAGAGAGGGTGAAAGGATTAAGACATGTTTAGGTACCAGTTCCTCAAGATGAGTATAATTATACCAGTTAATCATACACTAATGAAAAATAACTTTGGAAAGAAAAAAGAACAAACTATTTTCATGGTCACGTTTAGAAAACATAATCTGCACTCAACCTAAATATACATCTGGCTCTTCTGCCAGGCAAGGACAGCATTTGGCTAATCCTAGGAGTTTTCCCTCTGATCTAGAAGACATCAAAAACTTCCATGCTATAACCTGATTTTAAAATATGTGTGCCCAGAAAGGCTTTGATAATGAAAGACCTGCTTGTTATTTGTCCATAATATTTCTTAATAATTAATCTCAAAAGAAGGAGAGAGAGAAAGAAAGGAGGGAGGGAGGGAAGGAGGGAAGGAAGGAAGGAAGGAAACTTCCTGCTAAGAAGCTGAGCTGTGGAGCTTCTCTCCTGAGCGTGCTGTGCACGGTCCACCTGTAGCCAGACAAGCTGGGGAGAGGAACAAGGGTGCCCACTGAATCATTCTCCCTGCAGTTCTGAGAAAGTGTTCAAGTCAGCTGGGCACCCTTCTCCACCAGAGCATGGACTTGTGCTTGCCGCAGACAGTTGTCAGCCTCAGGCGGTAGCCAGGGAAGCGCGCCAAGGGCCGGTCTGTCCGGGAGACCAACATGGTCAGAGCTTGACATTCCTTAACCAGCCTGCTCTCTTTCTGATGTCTTTCTGCACAGAGCACTTGAGCTCCTTAGAGAGAAGCTTGATAGTGATCTAATAAATAAATCAAAACAGACCTTTCCCCTCTCACTGGAACATTAATTTAATTTTGAAACTAGCATGTCTAATAGGCAGCACTTTTAAAGTGTGTTTCTGGAATTCATGGTTTGCATTTCAGTCTCCTGAAAGTAATATATTTTATATCTACTCCATGTGTTTGGACCTCAGTTTGTTTTGACTAAAGAACATGATTTGTCAAGATGTTTTCTCTGCTGGAATCAGCATGAGGAGGCTGAATTTTATCTAAAACAGCACAGCCCTTTTACCTCCTTTTCTATATGCATTTTAAGAAATTTGCTGTTGTTACACTATTTCTTATATTTCCGTAATTAGTTGGAAGAAAATAAGAGATTTATGAAAAAACTCAAAGCAGCTCCACTGCTTACCCCTCCACAGAATCCCACCTGATTTGATAGCTCCGCTGCCTTAGGAGGCAACAGGGAAAGGCCTGCTGGGAGAGACAGACGAAAGGGTACTGTGGTGGCCCCCAAAAGCTTGTGAGAGTGAGGCAGTAACAGCTGGAATTCTTTCAGTTACAATTAACATGCCAGCAGGTTGCAAGAACTTTAAAAAGGACAGTGTATTATGAGGACCAAAGGGAAAGGCATATCCCAGGGAACCCAAGGGCAGCAATGCAGTGGGCATCAGAAAGGACTGGACTAGGAACTAGAAAGCCACCGGAATGCAGGCAGTCTGCAAGCCCTGTCCTGCAGAAGATGCTGCGCAATGCCCAGGTATTGTAGGTGCTAAGTAAATATTAGTTGAATGCATGGCTAAGTAGCCATGCCACAGCTTTTGGTTCTTAACAGAGCAGCTTTACCTGAGCCTTATCTGACCCAGATCAAGTCTTGATTCCCCAGGAAAAGGCTGCCACCTTGGCTCAAATCTCTGTTCAAGCAGCCGTGGGTGAGCAGCGGGATCGCACTGCATTCGGGGCTGCCAGGGACCCGGCTGTCCACGTGGACAAGGAAAATGCTAACTTGTCCTGGACAGGCACCTAGAACAGTTCTGCAGCAGAGATAAAGGATGCTTTGGACAAACGATGAAAGTGCTAGGTTTTGGGTGAAGTCTCATGTCAGCCTCTTCTTTAACTGTGAGGGTCGGACAGACCTTAAAAGTCATCTAACCAGCTCCTCATTCACACAAGACAGCAACAGTCAGAGAAACCATTGGCATAGCCCATTACACTTCTTGGCATTTCTGGCAAAAGGAGGACATCACAACTTTCAAGTTTGTTGTTTAAATGAGTACAAGTCCTGGAGTCCCACTTGGCAACACTGTATATTCTTGTTTATGTTTTCTTCTTAATTTGCTGTATACTATGTGGAAGGGTTTGATTTGTGTCTAACATTAAATATGTTCCATAACTCCTAGTGAGCTGGATTTTGGAACAAATTCAGCAAAAACAAAACTTGACTTTGCAGTCTGTACTCTTAGTCTGACAGTGATCAATGACTGAGAGCATCTGCGAGGCACTGTTTGGGTAAGAAAGGAGTGGGGATTAGCCAGACGCCATTCCTGCCGTGGCGTAGCTCATGCCGCACAGCTTAGTTTGTTGTGGAAATGGACAAGAGGATTGCAGAGCACAAGGAAATGGAGAAGTGAGCTGTGAAAGCACAGAGGAGGAGAAGCTCTGTCAGAGAGTCTGAGAAGCTTCTGGGGTTTGAACATTGTCAGACCACAGGGAGCAGCACAGAAAGGTGACAGTCTCAGGCAGCTCTGGGTGGCGGAGGCCTGGGAGCAGCATGGGGGGAAGATGTGAAGACAAAGATGAGGAAAGGCTAGGCCACTGAGGGCTAGCGGTTGAAATGTGACCGAGAGCAACGAGGTGCTATCAAGTAATTTTCAGGAATTCTGTGACAGCTTTACGCTGCGAAAGGGAGAAAGAAGGCATCAGGTGGGAGGGGTGGCGAGGGGGGCGGGTCTGAGCAGGGGCAGGGCCAAGAGAGTGACAGTGCCCACAGCCTGGGTATCCATTGGATGCGGTGGTGAGAGAAAGTTGTCCAGGACTCTCAGCTTGAGAAGACGGTGAGTGCTGGCCCCAGGCACTGTCTCTGATCAGGAAGCAGCAGTGGAGAAGAAGGTAGCCTGTATTTTAGGCTTGTGGCATTTGGGAATCTGTGGGGCAACTGTGTAGTTCACCAGGGCCAACAGTAGCAAACTGGAGCCACTGGCCTGAGTGAGGTGCTGCACTGTGGGCAGGGGTGGAGCTGCCCAGGGAGGTGCTAGGAGGGGACCAGGCATGTGTGAACAGTGACAGAGTAGGGGAAGCAAGAGAATCATCCTAGGAGGGCCCAGGAAGAACAGGCAGAGACTAGGGGACATGGAAAGTGCGAGGTGGGCATGGAGAAGTGTTAGGAAAGAGGAAGCCAGCAAGTGCAGCAGGGAGGCCAAACTAGGCCACCCAGCCGCGGTAGCAGCATGGAAGCCTTGGCAATGCGACTACGTGAGTAAGTCCCACGACCAGTTGGTGATTGGCTGGCATTTCCAAGCACTAGGAGTGAGAGTTTTAAGAGATCAAAACTAGTAAAAATGCTTTTAGTTTGAAGAATTTACTTCTAATGGCAGTGTATAGATTGCAAGGTAGAACTTTTACAGCTCAACAGTGAGATAGACTTAGATTCCTGTCTTGGCCCTGTAGCCATTTAGATGGTGATCTTGAACTAAGTTATTTTACCCTACATGCTTCAGTGTCTTTAGCTGTAAAATTAGCACTTCCCCCTTCTGCGCTCTAGGTACTCTAGGGATTACCTAGAGTAGTGCTTGCCCCCTCCCCTGCTTGCTCCCCTCCGCAGCACTTACCGCCTCCCGGGGTTGCCAGTGTACCTACTTATGCTCATTCTCCAACCACTGAGACACAAGCTCTGTGACAGCGGGGTTTTTTTCTGTTTCGTGCACCTGACACCTCAAACAGCACCTGGCCCCTCCCCCTGTAAGTATGTGTTGAGTGGATGGATAAATGAATGAGAAATATGGCGCTAGACATGAAGTGCTCCATGGCAGGAGTGGCATTGCTATTCACTCCGCTGGTATAAAAGCCAATACCAAGGACCATTATTAAGTCAGCATATCTGTCCAGGGTTTAGACCCTTTCAGGCCCATGGCCCTGCTTCTGCTTTGCACAAAGCATTGCTCACTGCTAGACAGTAGGGGACCTGACCTTGCCTGCTCCAGGAACAAGTGACTCCCGCATGGAGAGAAACTGAGTGAAGGTGCACAGGTGAGGGACGAATGGGCAGCACGATTCTAGAACCCCTGGAAGCTTCGAGGAACCCTTCTGACAACTGCAGCCCTGGCAGCCGATCCAGACATCAGAGAGCTCTCCCCAGGCCCACACCTGTGGGGAAGGCCTGCAGCCTCTGCTGCAAAGACCAGGACGCTGTGGTGAAGGGAAACCATCTCCTCTGATGTCTAGGCAGTGAAGGTTAGAAAATAAAAGAAAGGCCACTGGCTTACTTTACTCATCCGTGCCTTTGCATTGGCAAAAATGATGCTTAAATCTTTGATCTTCACAGCGCGTCACACCATGAACTAACATGCATACAGAACTCAGCCATGCATGGCTGCTTATGCAGAATATGTCATTGAGATGTAAAGGGCTCTGCTTCCCTGTAGTCTGCTGACTTGATGCAGTCTGAAGGAAAGTCTGGCCTCAAAACATAAATCTAAACTGAAACCAAAGTAGCAAACAAACACTCACATGCATTAATTGGACCCATTTGTTTGTACCTAACCAACATTCTCTCACTCCTTAGTCCTTGGACATAGTTCTTTGTTGTTATTATTCATTTCTTTTTTCATCTTTCAATACACCCTTCCAAGTACATTCTAACCATGTACTTTAGATTCAAGACTGTCTTATGGAAAGCATATGTTTTGGGGAACATATTATACCATGCTGAAGCCTGGAGCCAATTGTATTTCTGTCCCAGGATTAAGTGAGAAACAACAGTTGTTTGTGTGGCTGGGAGGAATCTCAGTGTTAGTTACACTGCCAGAAGAACTATGCACAAAACAGACTTTCTGCTCGGTCTTTAAAAAAAGAAGGGTACCTCTTATTGACCTGGGTCATTCATTCATTCATTTATTCATCTACTTTATTCATGTAACACACACTGAAAGTTTGCTATGTGCTAGTTTACATGCTTAGTGTTGAAAATATAAGGAAAATGTTCTCAGTTCCTGGCCTCCAGGAGCTCAGAGTCTAGAGGAAGAAGCAGTTATTTCTAGACAGCGGATGGGTTTGCCAAGGCCAAGATCCCAAGGGGAGTCTGTGACTGCCATCTTGGGCAGAAGTCAAGGGATGATGGGGGAGAACTTCTCAGAGGAGGGGATGCTTTTAAGAGAGAACAACAGGAGAGAAGGCAGAGATATTACACACAGAGGAAACTATTAAACACCAGGGAGGTGCTAAGAGAGGACCAGGCAGGTGACAGGTGCTTCTTTCAGGACCCTAAGCCTGTGTCCTGTGGGTTTGATTTATATCTCCATTTTATCTACTTCACACACACGGAGCCATTCATTCACAGTGGCTAGTGCCATGCCAGAATGTATGGCTATTTGGGTTTTTTTAAAAAAAACATTTGGTTGGATATATGTCATTTTATTGAAGACAGTTACTGAAAAGTAATTTATCCAAAGTTATAGGTCAATTTATTTCAGTTTGAAATTGCTCCCTGGTGGCCGGGGATATAGCTCAGTGGCACAAGTACCTGCCTGGCAAGCATGAGGTCCTGAGTTCGATTTCCAGTACAAAAAATAAAAGAACTTGCTCCCTGGAGCAATCAGAAATGGTACAAACATTTGAGCATGTGGCAGAGCTGAGGGGTTTCTAGAACCGGCTCCACATTTACAGTAGTTGCTTTAATATCTTCATCTGCAAAATACACCAATAATTGTGTTTGCTTCAATATTCTGAGAACTTTAAAAAGTAATGCACAGAAATAGTTGGCGTACTCACCATGGTCCACGCTCTGTACATCGAAAAGCTTACTAGGCAGCAGTGAGGAGACTGATAGCGAGAGGGGACAGAAGGCTGTGGCTGTAGTTTCGTACTGAGCAGGCAGTGGGAGTTAGGGGTGTGCCAATGACTTGGAGGGGTACAATGGGCTTGATCTGGCAGACAGAAGAGACATCACAGTCTAAGTTGATTCCAGTTCGGCTCAAGTGACTGAAAAGGTGGTGATGTTAGAAATTCCAAAAAAGGACAGATTTGAGAGAGAATTAAATATCAGACTTGAAGCCTGTTGAGTTTAGGGATCTGGTGGTTATTTCCAGGGAGCCCCGTGAGATGTTTGACCTGAAGACATAGATGAGGGAAGTGTATATAGGACGGTTGAGGGCAGATGGGAACGATGAGTCCCTTGGGGCTGCTGACTTGAGTGAGAAGAGCAAGGAGCCAAGGGCGGAGCCCCGAGCAACGTTAACATTGGGGACTGAGGACCGGAGGGGAAGCCTCGGGAGAGGTCAGAGAAGAAACAAAAGCAGAGAGGTGGGAGGACAGCCGAAAGAGTTTATCATGGCACCCAGTAGGGGTGTTGCTGACTGTGACGAATGCGACAGGAATGTCTGTTAGATGAAGACAGATGTCCACTGATGCTTATAATACAATGGCCATTGGTGACCTCAGTGAGGGCAGGTGACAGTGGGACCACAGCAGGGTTGCTGTTGACGTACAAACATAGCCAAGGAGAAGAAAAGAGCTCTTGGGAGGGGATACAGCACTGTCATTCTGAAGGTAAGTTTCATAGCTTTTCCCAACACAACCGATTCTGAGGGTCTGTAGCTTCCCCCTTCCCTCCCTTCCTTCCATTCCCTAAACTGCTCACAGAAAATGTAAAGATAATTAGAAGGCGTGCCTGGTACCCTGAGCTTTCCGGAGAACCCATCAGGCAATCTGAGCTTGAAGTCCATCCCAGACTGCGGTCTCCTTGAGGATGGACTCTGGCTGCTGCACCTTGGTGCACCCCTCTGCTGCCACCTGCGAAGAGCTCTGCACATGCCGTGGACACCTGGGTAGCGCCTCGTGGGCACCAAAACCTGCACTTGGCAAACGGGGAGCTCAGCAGCAGGCCGGGCAGAGGCAAGGCCTTCCCTGGTTGGGTTTCTAGTCAAGGGAATAGAGGAGAGAGCCCGCAAGGACACAGACACACAAACAAACCTCCCATCCGTGGGGCGCTGTGCACACACGAAGGAGATGAACATAGCCGAGTGCCAGAGGAGGAGACAGTGAGGCTGCGCGGAGACCACCATGGTGATGCCAAACAAACGTTCCTGGCTCCTTGAGCTTTCCTTTCAGGGCTTCTTTCCGTAAAAGGCTACAACCGCATGCCGGGTTCCTTGTCATCAGCGAGGGCACCGCGCACTGTCCCCCGATGGCTAGTAAACCCGGTCTCCAGGTGGCAGCCCAGGGCTCCCTGTGATGCTGATGTTTTGTTTTACAGGTGAGCCGGCCTCATCCCAGTGACCACCCACTCCTGATACTCTTCGTGGTGGGCGGCATCACAGTCTCTGAAGCCAAAATGGCCAAAGACCTTGTGGCATCCCTGAAACCAGGAACCCAGGTACTGAGTCGTGGGTGATTTAATTAGAGTTGCGTCGGGGTGGGGAGGGCAGGTTGGGAGGGCTCTGCCCTGCCTGCCTTCTCTCCTGCCTGCTGGTGCCCATGTCACCTTCACCTGCCTGCCTGAGGACCAGCCATGCTCCTAGCCAGACCCAGGCGAACAGCCCCTGGCACTCTGCTCCCCCATCGCTGTGGCGAAGCTCCCCATGACAGATGAAGCTCTCAGCACGAGTCCAAAGTGGAATTCCTGTGTGTGCGAGATAAACCACTCTGCAGAGGGGTTAGGCAGGGAGGGGAGGGGAGAGCTCTTTTCCCAGTCCCTTCCTGCTTGCCGAGGCAGCAAGGCCAGGGAGCTGTCCTTCCCAGGGCATAGCTTCTCTAATCAGTGTTCAGTTCCTCTGGAGTTTGCTCTGCTTCCCAGGTGCTAGGTAACTGAGGGGGACTCCAGGGGCCTCCTCCCAACTATGGAGATGAGGGCCCGGGAATTTTCAGGACAATAACTAGTGTATAGTTTTCTCCTCTCTACTTCCAGCAGGTCCCAAAGAACATAGACCCTCGGAATTTTCAGGCCTGAATTCCCATCTTGCCTCTGCCTTTGACTAGTAGGGCAACCTGGGAGAGAAAAGGCCCAGCTTTCTCCTTTAGGAAATGGTATACCTGGTTGTGACTCCTCAGTCAGCTAAGGTCTGAGAAGGGGCTGCTTAGCATAGCTACCCTCCTACCCCGCTCAGCTGTCCTCGCTGCTATTTGCCCTTCCCTGCAGCAGGGTGAGGCACAGGGCCCAGAAGAAGGCCTTCTGGAAAAGAGCCGCTGCCCTGCAGGCTGCAGTCTGACTGGGGTCACAGAGCTGTAACTCAGTACAGTTTAACACCTCTGCCTTGGTGCATTCCCCAAGGACACCCTGGGACGGGTGTGACAATAGCTGGTTTGCCTGGGAGATGGAGGGAGGGAATCAGAAAAGCAAGACAATGAGGAGGAAAAACCAGAGTGCACTGCTGGGCTGGTTACCTCTATAGGGGACTGAGGCGCAGTCCTGGGCCTTGGAGCCGGGTATGGCAGGTTCGGCATTGTCGCGCCACATGACCAGGAGCCTGGGTAGCCTCCCCTCAGCTGCCAGCTCCCAGGTTGAGTCTTGCTTCTGGGATGCTCTCTTCCCAGGCCCTCAGGGTCACAACTTTGTGCCACCTCTGCATGTCACTGGGCAGCCTTTCATGGCTCCCAGAAAGCCATGCAGTGCTTCAGATGGAGTGCTGGCTAGTACTGGGGACTGTCCACAAGCTGCAGAGAAGCCAGACCAGGGGGTGGGTGGGCGGGTGTCCCGTCCAGCCCTGGCTGCCTGGGTGTGCTGTGACCTTTGTGTCCTGCCTCTACCCATGGCTGTGTGTGTCCACATGGCCAGCCATGGGATCCCACTTTGCCCTTGTGATGTCCCACCTGTGACTCCAGGCCCTTCCTCCATCTCTTCTGGCATCCCAGCGGTGAAGCCCTACCCTGCTCACTGCCTAGTCTGTATTTGCTGACCAGGTCTCAAGCATGAAATCCATGAGACCTGAGCACATGGCAGGAGCCCAGTAAACCTTGTGGTTTAGTGGGGGGTTTGTTTTCTTTCTTTCTTCTTTCCTTTCTTTTTTCTCTTCTTTTGAGACAAGGTCTCTCCATATAGTTCAGGCTGGCCTTGAACTCACCATGGAGCCCAGGCTGGCCTCAAACTCATCCCAGCCCTCTATACCCAGCTAGGTCTGGTGGATTGATTGACTCCAAGAGAACTGGATTTGTGGGAGCATTCTGTGTTGTTGAGTGACCAGGCCACCTGGTACTGTCTAGAGGAACTAGGCCCTGTTGGTGTCCAGATACCAGCTAGTGAATGGGAGCTGGGTATTTAGGGAGCTCAGGTCATTGCTTAAGAGGAGTGACTAGTCATCAGCTGTAACCATTTCTGCTGTTGTTATTATTGCCTGTTACAGTCACAGCTGGTGAATTTTCTCATAAATTGTTAAGTTCTGCCTCATTTAGGACCCTCTCTGTCAACAGTGTTAAGGATCTATTCAGGGAGCAATTGCCTTTTTGAATAAGATATTTTTAAAATCAGCAGTCACCCTTCTTGTTGCTCCTCATGTGGTGAGCTAAATTTTTACCTCTTTAGAACAGTGATGCGTTGCAACAGCCTGACAGATACGGTAATCCCATGCTAAGAGGACAAAATGCAGACATTTCCAAAGCCCTGTGGCCTGAGTTTGACAACAGAGACACATAGTCTACAGTGGCTTTGCTGCTACCTGACCCTGTGCGCAGCTATCCGCAGGAAGAGCATCTCAGAGAGTGTTGGGCTTAAGGAGCAGCCCTGACTGCTGCTTGTCCTTTGTGACAAAACTCAGCTTCCCTGAAAAACTAACAGGCCCTAGGAAGATTCCCAAGGCAGCAGGAAAACAGGTGAATTATTTCTCACAGTGCCCTTTGTCTGTCTCCACATTTATAAGAGCAGGGTATTACCTGGATGCTGGAAGGAGCACATCTGCTGAGCACACCCCTCCCTTCCCCACAGCTGCCCCGGCACAACAGCTGAGAACAGAACTCAGGTTCTTGCTTTCGGAAGCACTGTGCAAACGAGCCCTTGCCGCCTGAGCTGTATTTGAAGTGGCATGTGTGTTGTTCAGCACTTCCACTGATGGGACAGATTACCTGGTACCCACCACTGCTAGGGGAGAGGTTTCATTCAGATTATGGTTGACTAGCTCTGAGGTGGAAACATCATGTGAGGAGGACATGGCAAAGCAAAATTGTTTGCTTCATGGTGGCTGGGGAGCAGAGCAAGGGAGCGGTACCACAGACCAGGCAGAGAACCTCTGGAATGTCTCTGCGATCCACTCAGAAGTGAGCTTCAGCAATCCCCAGCTGACTTCCAAGCCGGTCAGGTGGACTGTTCACCTGAGCCCTCAGCGTGTGTGCCAGCTGCATTATGTGCCAGACTCAGATTTCCGTTGGGCACATGCAGGACCTGTTCAGAGAAGTCGGGTCTATGGAAGCAGTGTGCCAGTGCACCGTCACAGGCACACTTCTGACTGGGCAGTTAGCTCCAGCTTGAGTATCCACGTGACCAGTGACTGTAAACGCAGCTGGCACGTCTGCCTTTCCCATCCTTCCTACTGCTGAGCATATCCGGGGATGAGGGCCAACCCCTACTTTGCCCTACTTGAGTCTGCAGGCGTCTCCCTGAAACTTGTCCCCTCGAGACACAGCCTGAATGGCCTCCCCAGAGCTCACTCACCAGTGCTTTCCAGCTCTCAGGCCACACAGAACTGAAAAGAAACAGGGTTCATCCGTTCTCTGCCTGACACATATGCAGACTACGACACCAGCCCCTGTTCTCCCGCAGACCATCTCTTCGGTTCCCACAGCCACTCCACTCATGCCTGGTGTGGACCTGAGGCCCCTGATGGTGGCTGCTGTCATCAGCCTGTTTGTCTCCCTTACTCACACGCAATTAGAAACAAATCTGTCCCATTGGTGTGGACTGATCAGTGCAGAGGAAATTGGGGCCACCTCCTCATCTCCACATGGCTTCTGTCTTGGTTACTTCCTCATTGCTGAGATAAAACACCCAACACCCAAAGTTAAAGGAGGAGAGGGTTATTTGGCTTACAGTTCATAGTGATTTCAATCCACAGTTGGCTGGCTCCAAGGCAGGGTAGTATGGCAGAGGGGCATCACAAAGGATAAATAGTCCATGGCAAAGCAGAGCATGCAAAAAGCAAGTGACAAGCCCTGACCCTCTTTCTGCCCCTTATAGCTTATCCAGGGTGGGACACTCACACCCAGGGTGGGACACCCTTGATCCTACCCAGAACTAAGTCAAATCAAGCAGTGGACTAACTTAATAATCACACACCCTTCATCCCAGCATCACACACTCGAGACCCAGCCACCTCTGGAAAAGCCCCACGTATGACCTCAAGAGACTTTGGGGTGACATCTAGAACAGGCCATAACCACCTCTGAGGCCCTGGGTGAACTTACCCTGCTTCCTTCTGGGGCTTTCTCACCTACTTACACTCCTAAAGCCAGTGGACTTCAAAGTTCTAACTGTTGTATTCCCATCAAATTAGTCTCCACTCATGAATGTTTGGTAAATATCCAACACTGAACACTAAAAACTTTACACATGTTTTCATGACCTAAGACAGAAGGAGCTTTTCTGAGAAAGACCATACAAATCACGCCGATCTGTTGATTCATATTGAGTATGGACAATTACAACCACTTTATCTTTTTTAACTATTGCTATTGATTTGTGTCTTCTCAATTCTG
The DNA here is from genome assembly GCA_004027595.1 of Dinomys branickii. Taxonomy (NCBI): domain Eukaryota; kingdom Metazoa; phylum Chordata; class Mammalia; order Rodentia; family Dinomyidae; genus Dinomys; species Dinomys branickii. The sequence continues at coordinate 34,318 of PVLD010004318.1, forward strand.
TATCTATTCGATCATCTATTAAGTTAGGTTAACAGATTACCCAGCAGGTGTTTAGTGAGCACCTGTCCTGTGCTAAGTGAGCACTATTCTTCGTGCTGGGATAGAGCAGTGGCCAAGCCAGACAGATTCCTGCTTTCGTGGCACCTCTACCCTGCCAGGATGTGATGACAAGGGACAGGACCTCCGGCTCGAGGACACAGGCAGAGGTGTGGTGAGAAGCACAGAGGAGCCTCCATTAGGTGGTCCACACTTCTCAGGAGGTGAGGGCTTTGGATCTGAGAGGTGGAGAGCATGTGTGGAGCATCTGTCCAAAGGGAGCTGACCAGGCGCCTTAAGGCTCCTGCAGAAACAAGCTATTCTTACAGAGCAAGAGGACGGCGCGAGCCACAGGGAGCCAGCATCCGTGATCTGCCTGCTTCCCTGTAGCATGATCGTGTGTCCTCTGCTCTCCCTTCCTGTGCTTGCTGAGAGGAAGTAGGCAAGTTGGAGAAACTCTTCTTTCCTGACTGTAAAAAGTTCTTTTCCCTGACTCAGCTGAGGAAGGCGCTTCCTGATGCCCACCCCAAACAGTCAGAAGAGCACGATGGGCGTCTTCCAGGCTTCTGCAGTGCACCAGTGCCGACCACCAGCCTCTCTCCGCACTGCTCACTGGCGAGAGCCAGCTGAACTGCGCATCTAGGTGGTGGCTGCAAGGCCAGCAGAAGCCTGGAATTGTGAGAAGGAAATAACAAAAAAGAACTCTCCCAGAAAGTACTGGGACCATCCAGCTCAGGCAGAAGGGGAGGCCAAGTGGGCAAGCTGACCCTGCCACCCCCTGCTTTTCATAGATGGCACATCACCCACCCATACATTTATGTGGTTCTAGCTTTCTGCAGTTGAATGTTTTGTGAGGATGGAATTTTTTTAAAGTAGATCTGGAAATATGTTCATGCACACATAATTTTGCACAGTTTAGGGTTTCAAGAAGATCTCAAACTTGCCTCCAGGTTATTTTTAGATTGATAGGAAACCCCATATAGGCAGATCAGTGACTTTAAGGATCCGCTACAACTACTACAAAATCAAAAGGGACAAAGGTAAAAAGATGATCTGAAATGTGACACTCTGACAGCCTAGAGGATCTCTGAGACAAAGTCACAACAGGTCAGACAGCTCACAAGTTTTCCAGAAGAGTGAATCTGCCATCCCTCTGTCAAACCATCCAAGCTTTGCTGTGTTTGACATAGCTGCGTGCAGGATGTGTGCGTGCAGGGCTAGATGGTGCCTCAAAGGTGACGTGCACTGAATGTACAGTTCTTCATAGGGATGAAGGTGAATGTTGGTGCTTATGCCTGCAGGATTTACTTCAAGGAGGAATCTTCCCAGTTTAAAAGAAAAAGGAGGAAAATTACTCCCTGCTCCTTTGATTCCCAGTGTTAGAAGTCAGAGGGTGAGCAAGTCCGAGTGCCTCTGCATCCAGCAGAAATAGAACAGGAAGAGGCTGCCACCTGCAAATTACAGTGGTGGCTGGGGAAGAGGAAGCCGAGAGGCTGGGTGGTTCAGGCTGGGCTGCACCCTCTCAGTGTGGAGGCAGGCTGAGAATAAACACCACGCAGGCCCTTTTCTGCCACTAGAGCAGAGCACTGGCATGGAAGGCCGCTGGAGACACTTGGTTCCCTGGCTTTTGGGACTCTGCTGTCCTCCAGCCCTGGCTCACAGCAGCAACATGTTTTATGTCAGTTTTCCGCTCTCTTGCAGACCCTGTTGCTGATGAAAGTGTTCCATCCTCAAATATTCGACCATGGAACTGCCTACATTAGCAACAGTGGGCAGCACTTAAATCACAGTTACCTTCAAACTACACCTAATTTGGGCTTTCCAATAAAAAACATTTTGGCTGTGCTAAATGCCCTATTTCTCCTGTTAAGTATAAAATTGATCTGCAGTCAGTAAAGATTTTCTGTGCACTGGCAATTCTCTCTCGGGAGGTATTCTGGTGGCCAACAGTACAGGACAGTATGGGGGATGGCCATGTTCTGACCGTTGCTGGGGGTCCTTGGCAGCACCCTGTGTGCTCTGGCCTAGGGAAAAGGCCACCACTACTGCAGTCCAGCTGGGCAGGCGGCAGGAGACAGCCAGGGGTGGTACATTACAGTCACAGTCAGCTGACTCTTGTGCCTTGAATGATACCTAGGCCTGACCTGAGGAGAAGAAAAGCAAAACTAGCCAAAGATGAAGAATGGCGAGAAAGAGAGGGAAAGATAGAAGAAGGAGGGTAAAGACACGAAAAGGGGGGAAAGAAGAATAGGAAACCCAAGAGCATACATGCTATGTAGGGGGCAAGGCAAGAAGGCCAGTCCTGGCCTGGGGCTTTTTTTCGGCCTTCAGTGGCCTGAGAAAAGGCAGTGCCAGCGGGGCACAGTGGGGCCCGCCATGATCCCAGCACTCTGGGAGGCTGAGCCAAAAGGATGCAAGTTTGAACCCAGCCTGGACCACTAAAAGCTTAGCAAGACCCTGGCTCCAAATAAAAATAAATAGTTAGGGATGTACTCAGAGTGAAGGCCACAGGCTCCACCCCCAGTAACCACAAAAGTAATAATGATAAGAAAGAAAAGAGGAGGAGGAGGAAGAAGGAGAGGAAAGGCAGGTTTCTGAAAGGAACTCTCTAATGGTTAATTTGCCCACTGGTACAAGTTTGTTAGCTCTGGTTAAAACATTTAAATTTCATCAGCTAAGCCTGTTTCAGGCTCTTCTGAGTGTTTTCCATTCTTGGGCGTGTCCCCCATTTGAAGCCCATTTTTTATAATTTAAAGGACCATGCAAAACCAATAATAGTTGAATAAGCTAGAAAAAAAATCTAAAACACTCAAAAGTAGCCGGAATGCCAAAAATGCCTAAGATATAAAAATACTTAAGGACCACCGACTACTGCACTGCATGTGAATGTTAGCAATGTGACCTTGCTTGCTCCCCAAATAGGAATTTTGGTTGAGGAGGGTTTTGTTGAGTTGATATAAAACAAATTTACCCAGTGTCACTTGACAGTCTTTTACAAGGGCCTCCCTGAATGGAAACCTTGCTACCAAGCACAGCCAAACTCCCTGCTGCCTTCACTGTCCTCTTGTTCCTGAGCATTGAGTCGTGGTGAACTCAGTAAGTCCAGGACCGACTCTGCATCTGACACTGCAGTAAGAAGCGGTGAGAGGCCCAGTGAGGGAAAGGAGTACAGTGAGGCAGGCACCCGGGGCGGGCACAGCCTGGCAGGAGGTTGGTCTGGGAAGGTTTTCCGGAGCGGAGGGGGCCTGAGCAGATTGTGGGTGGATGGACAGGTCCTTGGGCCGTGAGTAGGGGACTCTGTTGCAGATAATGACACTGCCTCAAAGAGCCAGTTAGTTTCGGGTAGAAGGAGGACTGAGAGGGAGGGGTGGGAGTGAGGGCGAGGGGTGCAGGGTGCTGAGCAGCAGGCCCATGCTGAAGGCCTGGAACGCTCTGCAGAGTCCCTGGGCCTAGCAGAGGGCAGCCAGGAGGAGGGAAGGGCTCGAAGCCTGTAAGGAAGTCAGACTGCAGCCAGGGAGTGCTCCGTGACAGACAACAGCAGCAGCTTCCTTCGTTCCTGGCCCCCTGGCACCCGCACTGTGGAAAGTGTTCCATGCAGATGCTTGCATTTGCTCCCGAGGCGACTGTGCTATTCACATCTCACAGATGAAGAAACGGAGGCTGTGAGTGATGGGCAAACTCAGTCAGCTGCCTGGCCAGTGGCCAGCTCGGGTCCCACAGTCCAAACTCCCTGTGCTCATGACCAGTTGGGGAGTTCTGGGCTCAGCCCCTCCTCCAGGGCCCCTACCCTACTTCAGGAAGGGCCTCATTTTCCCTCTGTTTGTTTCACCCCTCTGCAGAGCAGGGCACAGGGGCCTCCCACTCAGCCATGGCCCCCTGTGGGGGTGTAGAGACCTACTGGGTTAGATGCGGCAGGGCTGGGCTTCGAGTTCCAACTCGGGGTTGGAGACAAGCCGAGGACATGACTGGAGAGTGATAGATTATTGAGGCTCAGTTATTATTGCCCTCAAAGTGGGACCTCAGCTAAGTCTGTAGTCTTTTTGCTGCAAGTTCCTCAGTCCTAGCTAGGATCTTGAAGCCCTGAGAGACTCACTCTAGCCCTCTTACTAGCCTTACCTCTGCCAGGAAGAATCTGTCGGCTTTGCGTAGAAGTAACAACTTTGGGGCCAGCAGTGTGGTGGGGACTGGCAGGTCATGCTGAGGGGACTCCTGGTACATTAACCCCTACTGGCTGCTCTTACCTCAGAAGAGTCTACTTCTAAGAGTACACAAAGCATTTTTGTCTTGATGCATGCATTTTTAATGGGCTTCCTAACTGAACCAGAATTCTCTAGGAGTTCATGAACCTTCCTTAAAACTGTGTCTGAAATGTTATATACAAACATATGTGTAGTTTTCTAGAGTTCTTAGCCCTTTTAAGCTTGAAAAGGAAGTCTATGGCCAAATCACAAAAACCACAGCAAAATAGCTGACACTTGGGCGGTTCTTCCCGTGTTCTCTGGAACTTATGCCATCTGCCAGGCAATGCTGTGGAGCTCTTTTCCTGCTGGGACAGAGGGGGCGGTGAGTTGGAGCTGCGTACTTTCCAGTGACCTAGCTGGTCAGCAGTGGAGCTGGGGTATGCTCAGCCCACCGGCCACTCTGGCCTGGGAGCGGCTACTCACCTGTTAGGTGTGGTGTGAAAGACCTGGGGTGAAGGGAAGCCTTCCGGGTACACTTGCTCAGTGTCCAGACCGTGTTCCCAGATGCTGAGGGGGTGCTGGCACTGGGCTCAATATCTCCAAACTCCCTTCATTTGGCTTTCAAGGAAAAAATGGGAAGCACAAATTTCAGTGTAATTTTTTTTCTACCAAAAACAACTTGGCTGACATTGGCCATATATTTTTTAAAGATCATACTGTTTCAAAAACAAGTAGAATAGATGTTTCCACAGACTAGTGTTTAAAAAAAGAGAACATCTCCAGCAGATCTTTGAAAAATTAATAACGAGAAAATTATGAAATGCCGCCTACACTGGTCCCAGCCACTTTTCCTCCCCTATTGCTCTGAAATGTGGGCTCTGACTTCCATCAGCAAGCTGGGTGAATTAGTGATTGGTTACTTCATTGACTTGGCTGCACCTGGAACAACTTTGGAGGGCAGGAGGGAAGGACAGGGAAGTGCCCTAACCCACTCGCACCTCTCTGAAGAAGCAACCGCCAGGCTATGTGTCCAGGTGAGGCTGAGTCAGGCTGCAGCCTTGAAATCCCTGGTTCGGGTGCTGCACTGCAGTGTTCTGATTCTAGTGCTGCCTTCCTCACTTCCTGTAGCCCTCCTCAATGAGGGCTGTGCAGCAGCTACTCGTGTAAAACCTCACCAGTCCTTGCAGAGCATGTCACACACCCTGCCCGGAAAACAAGCTGTCCCTGTGTTCAGGGGAGAGATCTGCCCCAGGGCGAGGCCCAGGCTGACAGGGGCTGGAGGCACCATGCAGTGAGCGCCTGGAAAGGCCCAGAGCCCCACATAGACGGAGAACCCACGCAGCCGCTAGCAGAGCCCTGGCGAAGCCCTGGAGCCAAGACCTCAGCGGCCCCTGACTCAGCTCCTCGTGTGCATCCTGGAAAGTCTCCTCACGTGTCTGTATCTCCGAAAGCCACGAAGCAGGAATAATAATAATGATGATGCAGGGCGTGTGGTGAGGGTTAACTGGAGGTGACTGAGCTAACCCCAGAACCCGGTTCATCAGAAGACCAGCACACACTAGCTGCTGTCATCATCATCATCAGGGGTTTACTGGCGTCCCTCTCCCCCAAAGGTCGAAATCCCCCTCCCCAGACCTTATGTGTGACCTTATATGGAAACAATCTTTGCAGTCAGCTGAACAAAGTGACCTCATTAGTGTGGGTTCTAATCTACTATGACTGTATCGGGAAAAAGGGGGGAAATCTGGACAGAGTGACAGACATACACAGGGGAAGATGGTGCAGAGACGCAGGGAAGTGAGAGCAAGAGACAGAACAGACGCCTCTTACAGCTTCAGAAGGAACCCACCTGCCAGCACCTTGAGCTTATCCTTAGAGTCTCCAGAACTTTACTGCAGCAGTACATTTCTGTGGATTGGCCTCGCATTTAGTGGTACTGAGAAACCAGTGCAGTCAACATCCCAAGCACAAACCCACCTGTTAGATGTACCTAGCATAGGTGTGCAGAGGCTCCTGGAAGAAGCCTGAGATCCAATTACACAGGCTAAACTAGGGTGTGATCTTACTTGGTTCAGCAGCAAGGGATGGCTGGGCTGAGCCTCTTGAATGCATCCAGCATCACTCCCAGGCTTTCTTAGTGTGTCCCTGGTTAAAGGTCTAGAAGACCAGCCCCGCTGCCCCGCTGCCCCGCTGCCCCGCTGCCCCACAGGTCATCCTTCCCAGACTGTGCACTTGCCCCTCGCAGGACACTGGCACCAGTGGCATTCAACCTGTTACCCTCTCTTCTTCATGGACCTCCACTGCATGCCTGCCCCCAAAATCATTTGTTGCCTTTTATTTCTTATGATGAGATAATCCAGTGTTGACTTCTCTAACTTTCTGCTATGTGTTTGTCCCTCCTGTTAGGCGATTGTGCTGTCCACGAGACTCCTGAAGCCACTTAACATTCCTGAGCTGCTCTTTGCAACAGACCGACTACATCCAGACCTTGGCTTCTGACACCTGCTAAGACCTACCAAACTGGACATGCCAATCCCATTGTTTGTCTCCATTCCAGATATGCCTCCCTGATTGTGGGTATGATTGCACCCTGATGAACGGGTCTTGATAACTGTGCAATGAGGTACTTTACTTAGATTACTCTGCTTCTTAAAAAAAAAATTTGTAGTTGGGCCTGCTAGTGCAGACCTGTAATCCCATCTGCTTGGGAGGCTGAGGCAGGTAGATCACAATTATGAGCAACTTAGTAAGATCTTCTTTCAAATAAACATAAAAAAGGCTAGGGATGTAGCTCAGTGCTTAGGTTCAATCTGGTATACAAAAAAAAATTTGCCATGTGAATTTTTTGCTTTTTCATTTTGCTAAAGTTGTCAAGCTATCTTTAGCTGACCTAATTAGTGGTAATTTCCATTTATCTCCTTATCTTCCCTATATCCTCCTGATTCTACCTTATCTTTATTAAATCTAAATAAAGACCTGTTGGCAAATGTTGATAGATGACAAAATGTCTTTTGATCTGATGCTGGCCAAGGAAAAGATAGACATGCTTCAGAGTTATGAGTATGAGAAACCTTTGGTTTTTCTTGAAGTTATATAACTGAGGGGGGAACACTGCAAGTCTGAGGCTTTGTCTCTTAATCTGAAGCATTTCTGAGCAGGCGAGGGAGGGAGGGCTGGCACTGGGGCAGCCTGGTCGCCTGCGTGTGTTGTAAATCACCCTGCTACAACAAAGGCCACATTGTTCCAAGTGCTCCCTGGGCAGAGCTGCCAGGCTCCTTGGAGCAGCGGGGGGCGGGGCTGAGGCTGTGCCTGCCCGGGAAAAGCTTCCTGTGCTCTGAGGGAGCCTCCAGCAGGGGTTGTCTCCTCCCAGGGAGCCTAGCTGTAAGCACCACCCCCTTACTGGCCTCTGGGATTCGAAGTTCCTATTGAAAAAGAAGCTTTCTTTTCTGTAAGTTTAAATTTTCCTTCTGATCCTAGCAGAAACACCCAGTTCTACCTAGTGAAATAATATGAGAACTCTAAGGAAGAAAAGAAAAGGAACAGCTTGAAACCCTGGCATTTATTGATATGTGGTCAATGGAAATTTCTGGCATCTCTAAAAGATGTTTGAAATAGGAAGATAAAACTGAAAACTGTTTCTAGTGTGGATTAAACAGGTAGAGCAAATAAAATGTACACCAAGATACTCAGTCTGTGATTTGACAAAATACTCATCTTATGGGGGAAATAAAACAAAATTTGAGTTGGAAATCATTCCGAGATATATAAAAGCAGGATGTTCACAGAAATAGATATTTATTTTCTTACTCATGTACACTTTCCACTTAATGCCAGTTCCCTGATGGTGCTGAATTACAGAACTCAGATGTTGGCTTGCTTGTTTGCCAGTTTGTTGTTTGAGACAAGGTCTCGTATGTAGCCCAGGCTGGCCTCAATCTCACGATACTCCTGCCTCCGCCTTTCAAGCAATGGGATTACAGGCATGTGATACCACACTATTTTTTTCAATCCTGCTAATCTAAAAGTCTTAGTTTAAATGAGGAAGAAAATAGTAATTGCCCAAAAGAAATTATAATGTCAGCAAAGATAATATTTTCTAAAATAAAAAAGTAACCTGTTATATGAGTCAAATCTGCACTCCTTCATTCATTCTCCAATGTTGAGCCTGCAGTGAACATTCCAGGTACCCTGGAAGGTTCTGAGCCATAGTCATGTATGAGCCAGACAAATGCCTGATTCTGGGCACTCCCAGAACAAGCGCCTGATGCTTCTTCTGAGGCCTGGCCCCATGTGAGGATCTTCTGAAGGTTCAGTTGCAAACCATATCTCTACATACACGGGGAACTTTCTGGAAACAGAAAACAAAATTGCTGACCAGTGCTTACCTCTGAGCCCAAATGTCAAGTGGGAAGGCTAAGAGAAGTCCTGCTTTCTGTGCAGTTCTGTATTGTTTCGATTTTTTTACAGCAGACATGTATTTGTATATTATCTTTGTGACTTTGTAGCTTTAAAAGTTAATTTCTATTTTACAGAAGAATGTCCAAAGTTATAACTGATATAACTGTGTTTCTATGTTACCCCAAAGCAGTTATGTCCTGAAAGTGCTTTCAGTCCTGCATTAAATATGGCCGCAGGTAGTCTCTGAGAGACTGGGGAAACGTCACAGGTCTGGTTCGTAATCACCATTTTCCCATCTCTTGGGTCATTGCTTGGGGGAAGGGGCCACGGCGACAAATGGGGTGGGAGGCTCTGGAGAAAAGGCGAGCTGGAAGGAGTTGGTGGAGTTTGGTTGGAATAAGAAGGCAGGAGGCACAGGACCAAGCACAAATTTATGCTTAAAAAGCAGGAATGCAATAGGAACTTGGTATAAATCTGCAAGTAGCCTTCAGCAAATAAAGAAAAGGAAGCAGGTGGGGGCGCTGCTCATTTTCCCCATGGCAGCGACTCTGGGTCCTCTGGGACTGCCTTGCCTGTGTGCCCCTGTCCTAAGCAAGGGAGAGGTGCAGAAGAGACCAAGTCCAGTGCCTCCTCCACTTCTGTAAGGGGCAGTAGAGACCTTCACTGGGTTTAATTCCTACTTCTCCTGTTGAGCACCACGGATCACTCCCAGCCCCAATGTCCACACGGTACAATACAGACAGTCGTGGATCCACCTCCGAGGAAGGCGAGCCACCCGCAACACACCAGCTGACACAGGACGCCTAAGAAACCTGGGTCTTCCCTGTTGAGGACACTGGTGAACGTACTTTACAAAATGATGAAGCACCAACAAAAGGATGATGTCAGAGCATGAGAAAGTTTGGGGGAGTCCTGGGGAAGCAAGAAACGGAGGAGGATTGCACCTTGGTCCACCACACTTCTAAGCAGGTCTGACCTAGAGGTCAAGCAGCGTCTGGGGCCCAATCTGAGGGCTGCATCATGCTCTTACCTCCCCGCAGAGTCATTCACTTTTCCTCTTCTCAGACCGCCGTGAGACGGGTGACAGCAGGACCTAGCTCTCTTATTGCACTGAGAATTGAAATATCTGATGTGCATGCAGCACTTAGAATGTGGCTCAAGGTAAATCTGTTCACAGCACCAGTAGTCGCTGCCATTGGTGACTGCTCATGCAGCTCACGTTTCCAGTAGAACTTTTCTCATCTCAAACGTTAGCCAGGAAGCTGCTACGCAGAATCTGCAACTGACGCTCTGATTTACCACTTCACCCTCACCCAAATATGTCCATGCTGAAAGGGACACACCCGGCCCCACCCCCATGTTAGCCACCTGAAGGTGACCTAAAAGGGCCAAGCAAGTGCTGGTGCTGGCTTCTCCTTGTTCAGGCCAGGGTGCGAATATTTATCATAAAAAATGGCTGGCCAGGGCCAAAACAGGCTCACACATGCACATCTGCCACGGACCTCAGAGGCCACGTTTTATAAACATAATCAGTGGAGATGTAAATACTTTGAAGCAATTGACTTCTACTTTTGTAAACCTCCCTGCAGCCCTCTTGCCAGCAAACACAGTGGGCACAGCAAAGTGTTTGAAAGTGCTCCAGAGATGTGTCAGCCCAGCCTTGACCTCAGAGGGCCAGGGCTATGCAAATAATTCTGTTTATGCCTCTGCCCCTACATTACAGTGGTATTTCGATAACAAAGAGCTACATCAAGCTCCCCCAAGACCACCATTATTTATTTTACCCTGGTTACTAGGAATGGAATCTCAACAACAAATAATCCAGTATTACAAATGTTGTCCAAGAAACATCAAGAACTCCATCCTTATATCAAAGGCATTTAAGAAGACAAGTTGGCGAAGGGTCTGCAGGCCATGTAAGAGAGGGCCATGGGGGCACTGGGGTCTTGCCACCCTCAGTGAGTATCTTAATCCTGCTCACTCCTCAAATGCAGGAGTACTGAGAACAATAAGAACTTTCTGGAAACTTCTCTTTTTAGGCTTTATGAGGAGTGCCAGCAACACCAGTTTTCCTGGGCTATCACTCAGTGTAACTAGACAGGCTCTGTGAGCCCTTCTGGGCCGTCTTTCCCTGAGGGGCCTATCACAAGTTCTCCACAGAGACTGCCAGCCATTCCCATCCCCCCAGCCAGGGCAGGATCAGTTTCCCAACTGTTTCTTTGTGGGAATTTGCCCACAAGCTTGTTTATTTGCCCAGAACATAGATTTGTTTTTTCCCTCTTGGGGTATAAAATGAATGTCAAAATCCCATTTTTCTCCGAAACAAGGGGCTCTCTGTGAACACGCCCATAGCTTGGACGAACTACATAGCTTCCAAACCTGGGAGCTCAGAGGCTGGTGGAGGACTTCGGACTGGCAGTGCCTCCAAAATGTGGGCACAGTGAGAAGCCAGCAGGGCTGGAGGTTCTGTGTCCCTGGGACTGCACAGCGGGGTCTGGCGGCCTGTGGAGGGCTGAGAGTGGTTTTGATTTTAGGCAGAGAGGAAACTGGAAAGTCAGACTTCATGACAGATATGGGTCTGGTTGGTTCTGAGACAGACTGGCAATCACCCCCACCCCGCCGCCTGGGCGTCTTTATTCCGGAGCAGGGCTGGAGGCCAGCAGCAGCCGGCTGATGGTAACAGCAGATGTGGCCTAGCTGTGAGTGGGGCCTAGGGCCAGGAAGGAGCCAGAGCCAGGGGCAGACGGGAGATGGGAGATGGGGGGAGCAGGCAAGAGGCCGGCAGAAGGGGCGTCTCTTGAGGAGCTGAACCAGCAGGCTACTGCCGCAGCTTAGGATGTGGCACCACAAAGACTGGATCTGTCACTTCCGAGTTGGGCCAGTGGCTTCATTCTGAGCCTGCTCCCCCTTTTCTGTAGAACACTAAAGGTGGGTGGCTGAGCTGCAGGAAATGCGCATAATTTCACCTCTTCCCCCAAAGCTGTGCCCAGCACACAGGTTTTCACGAACTACAGCAGAAGCAATCATTGTACTGTGTCTGTGGTCCTACGCAGGTAACAGATCCCTGAGCGTCAGTTTCTCATCTGTACAGAAGGAATCTCCTCATCTTCCTCAGGATTCAGACTATTGAAGGAAAATGTGTATAATCTGGCTGGTTGTAAATGTTCAGTAAATTCAAATCCCTTCCCCTCCTCCAGGGCTCTGTCCTTCAGACACACACACATCCCTGCCTTCCCTTCCTAGCAGGCCGCCAGGCGTCCCCACCCAGGAAGGAGAGGCCTGTTTCTCAGGGGCTGGGGGTTGTAGTTTAGAAATGTTTAAAAGAAGAGAGGATCAAATACAGAGATGCTAATAATGAAAGACACATAATAAAGAAAAGAATGAAAGATGAAGCCAACTTCACGAAAAGCAGAGGGCTGCAGTGTAGGACCACAGACACGTCAATCAGCTGAGACACCGGACAGAGCCGGGACTTAGTTTCCAGCTGCGCCACTGTCCCCGCCCCCCAACTAGCTACTACCCCTGTGGACGGACTGGACTAAGCTTGAGGACCCCTCTATCCAGAATATCTAGTGATGTATGGGAGGTGAGTCCTGCGCAGGGGTGAAGGCTGAGGGGCGGTGTAGGGCAGAGGCCAGGGGCTGAGACGGTGCAGTGCACACCCAGCCAGGAGCAGACGGTGCCCGCAGGCAGTCTGCACTGGACAGAGTGGTGGAAGGAAGGCAGCACTGGGCACAGGGACCCCTCCCTTCCTTAGCTGAGAGCATGGTAAGAGACCACAGGTCACTCACACACTGGGCACTGTGGCACAACCACTTAGAGGAACAGCAATGAGTGGCATCCAGTCGGATCCCTGTCCATGTGGAGTGTTTGGCATCTCGTTTTGACCCCACTTTTCTCCATGCCCCCAGGACATACACCCTTCTCAAAGGCACAGGTCGGCTTGAAGTATGGAAATTTGCTCAAAAGAAAGCTCTGGGGCCTCATCAGAGCATCGTGAGAGCAGCAGTTCGAGACTGGGAAATGCTTCGAAAGCCTGACCCCGTGCCATACAGCGAACCCCAACTGCTGCACAGGGTGGCCACTTCCCATGGCCCCGGGCCCCCACACACAAGCAGTGTTGTTTGTGGGTTTGCACAGGAGATGATACAGAGGAACGTGAATACTGAGTAGTCAAAAGACACTGCTTCCAGTCGTTTGTGTGAACATGAGGTCACTCAAAACTCGTTTTTCTCCTCCTTAAAATGGTGGGTGTCACCATCCCCACCCTCATTGCAGGGTCATCCTGAGGTCTGGACAAGGTCAGGCACATGAAGCACTAGTGAACAAACCTTCTGATTATCTGCCTGTAGATGGTGACTTGGCACGCGTGGAAGATTGTCCGGGCCCCGATGGGAGAGGAGAGGCCCGGCAGGTTCTGAACAGCCTGAGCAATGGCTCAGGCCTCTGAGTGTTTTGGGGGAAGGAGTATACCCAGAGGTTTACCAAATTAATCATGTATACGGAAGGGCTGATCTTGTGTAGAAGCGTCTACACCCACAGGCTCTGTTGAAAGATGTGTTAGAGGTTTGTCTTGTTTGCCTAGAGGACCACGAAGGAACCGGAGTAGGAATTATGCTACTTGTGAACGTAAAGGAGCACACTGTAATGCAGCACGCTCCCAGGCTGCACCTAACACGTGACTGAGCCTGCTCTTCTCTGAGCCCACTTGGGCATCTACAAAATAGGGATATAAAATGTATCTCATTGGTTTGTCCTGAGATGTCCATAACCCCTGCAAGGTATAATGCCTGCCTCATTGTACAATAAGTAAGATGCTAAATGATATATTTTTTGAAGGGCAGAAGGTTAATATTCCAAGGAAGACCAAGTCAGATGTCTGTGCTTTTAAAATGAGATTTATTGTACATAAAATAAATTAATTACAGTTTAAACCAAAGCACAAGTGGCTTTTTAAAGTGCATCTGTGTAGGGAATTTGGCAGGTAGCCCCACATCCGGACACTCTGTGAGACAGTGTTTTGTATTTTAGCCACCCATCACCAGGACCCGGCTAGGAGGCAACCCGGTGTCACTGCCTTAAGCCAGTTACACAGATCGCACCAAGATCCATTGCACTTTTTTGTACCAGGTCCAACAGTTTAAAAAAACACACACACACATAAGGAACTATACAATCTTACAATTAGTCTGAGACTGAGTTTGAGTTCCCAGCTACTCAACACGTGTCCAGCTAAACACCCCCCGCCTGTGTGAGGAGAGCCAGTGCCTCCTGCAGACCACACACCACAGCTGTCTGTGCACAGGGTATTTTGGCCCATAAACTTGAGCCCTTGAGGGGGAACAGAGATTCTTTCCTCCTTGTTCTTAAAAGAAGAAACCTGGGTATGAATACAAAGGTATTCTGTAAGGAACAGTGTTCTGGAGGGGCAAACCATGTTGACCACAACTCTTCCTTTTGGGAAGAATAAAAAAGTAGGAGAGCAGAAAAGGAGAGAAGAACAGTAAGCCTAAGAAGACAATCTGTTCTTTCACTGCCACCACCAGCCAATGCCTCTGCTGAAACTGCAACTGACCACCATCTGCAAGGCAGTTAAGAACGAAATCCAAAACAAGTGTGCCCTTGCCCCTGCTCCGGAGGACAGGACGCAGACAGGCCACGCGTACAGAGTGGCTTAGGGGCTCACTCAGGCCCCACTCCTCTGTCCCCCGTTTCCACAGCACTTCCTTTTCTGCAGCAGCTCACAGGACCCCTGGGCTCTTCCGCTCCAGCCCTTCCTAGAACCATGAACTACCACCAACACCCAACGTTCCCAACCTAGAAGCACCTGTGGGCCTCTTCCTGGAAGACCAAACCTCCTGAGTGGTCACATTTCACACAGAGGTGACAGTCCTCACTTTGGCAGACAGCGCCTGCTTGAACCTTCTCTTCAGGTCCTGCATGTTGGGGGACTTGGGTCGGGGAATGAGAGAGGTTCTTCGCTTCTCAGGCGTGCTGCTGGGCTGCTGTCTGTGGCTCACTTCTTTGCACAGGACATGGAAAGCATTATAGACATCATTGTAATTTTCGCTGACGGACACTTCATAGAAGGAGCAGCCCAGCACACTGGCCAGCTGCAGTCCGAGCTGAGGGTCAACCTGCTTGATGTGCAACAGGTCAGCTTTGTTAGCCACGAGCACCATGGGCAGCCGGGTGCCCAGATGCAGCTGCTGGACATGCTGGTGGAGCTGGCCAATAAGTTCATAGCTCTTGTGGTCAGTGATGGAGAAAACGATGACCACAGCATCTGCCCACCGGATGCACCCGTTCAGCTGCTCACTGCAGTTCAAGCCATTCCCGTGGGCCTGGAAGAGAGGGTGAGAGCAGGGTGAATGTCCCGGGCTGCAAAGGGCACTGCTGGCTGGACGCTGAATCCAAAAGGGCCTTCACAGTAACGCCGGGTTGCAAGTCATAAACAGGTTCTATCCCCACACCCCAGCTTTCTTGACAATATGTTGATCCAGCTGCACGGAGTTGGAATAAATAACAGTGCAGCTCACCACACTCAAGTGGAAAATTGACCTGCAGAGAACTCCATGCAGAGAGACTTTGTAGTTGCACAAAATGGGAAATTAACTGGCTAGACAGTAAGTCTGGGGAAGTAAAGATAGAGGCTGGAAGCATTTAAACCTGGATAACTGCCCAGTTTGGGGAAAAAAAAAAACCACTAACATAGCTCTTCTGTCTATAGAGTAACTTTCCACAACATAAAAGTGATTCAAAGTATTTGAAAGTATACCTCAATACTTGGGTTTTTAATGCCACAGACATGTATGTAAAAACTGATCTTTTTAATGACAGCAAGGAGACTGCCAACTCCAAGTGTTTGGTTTGGTCTTTCCTGCTGTGCTGAGTCCTCCCAACAGAAGGGTTCTGTCCCTCTGCCAAGTCTCCCAGACAGAGCCAGGCGAAGCCGACCAACAGCCAGATACAACTGAAGTGTTGAGCGATATAGAAAGGTCCAGCCCTGACTCCCCAAACCTCCTCCCTTAGCAAAAGCTGCTTGGAGAAATGAGCCATGCCACAGCCAGCCGGGCTCCCATCTGACCCAGGTGCAGTCCGAGCTGCTCACCTGAATACCCGGAGTGTCCTGAACCTGTATGGCCAGGGTCTCGCCCTCTATCTGGACTTGTCTGGTATAGAGATTACCTGCGGAGGCAAAGAAAGAAAGAGTGCACTTTTCCCTCCTGTACGACTTTAGAACATTGTCAGGGTTTTTTTCATGTTAGGAAAAACGTAGCCTGCACAAATATACAAGAGAAGATATAGTTTATTTCCACTTAGTGGGCTTATTTAAACATGTTTTTAAGACTGAGATTTTAACCCCATGTTTAGTTGGCTTATTAAAACCAGAGCAGTTTGTGAGTTTTTGAAAACCTTCCCTAACTTTAAATAAAGTTTCCATATTTGGACTATTTCCTTGAAGCAGTTTTGTTTTTGTTTTTTGTTTGATAGGGTCTCACTATGTAGCCCAGAGCTGGCCTCAAATGAATGGCAATCATCCTGCTTCAGCCTCCTGAGTGCTGGGATTACAGGTGTGTACCACCACCTGCCCCCGCCCAGCCTTGAAGCAAATATTCTTGTCACATGAATGGAATTTGTCTATTTCAGTATAGTATCACTTTTTGATCCTAAGTTTATATTTTGGCCATGAAATATGCCGTGGTAGGCAAACATGGTTAGTAAAAGCACAGCGCACATTATCAGCTGGAATAAAAATACGACATGATAATTAAGCACATCAAAGCAGAAGGCTAAGGCTCCTTCCCTGGGATGGCTTACAGAGCTTCAGAGACTCGCCTGTGGGTAGCACTTCATCCAGGCTGCGAGGGAGGCAGTGTGCTGACAGAGCAGAGGCAGAAGCCCCCAAGCCTCCCCAGAAGCTACTTTCAGCCACGGGGACTGAACTACTGGCCCTCTCATCTATTCAGGAGCTCTCTTCCTCAATTCTGCCGTTTAGTTATGTTTCTCTGTTTGGAGAAAGGAACTTTAGGTTTGTAACTGTTCCCTTTGGCCTTTGCTTTAAAAGGTCACCTCTGGAAAGCAGCCAAGCAGCGAGGGCGGGGTGGGGAGGAGCCAGCCAGAGCTTTTATGGCTTCTGCAGACGGGTTTTGAAGGGAGAGGCCCTGGAGTACAAAGGGTGTTTCCAACTGGGGTCCCTATAGTTAAAACATACCAAAGAGAGTACTTTCAGGCACTTGATAAAATGAAGAATGGCCGGAATGGAATGAGGCCAGATGGCAGCCGGGGGACAGGGGACGGAGGGCGTGCGGACTGGGAAGCGGGGACCCCAGTGATGCGCAGACTGGCACTGGGGAGGACCCTGCCCTGCGGGAGGGCCCTGGGAAACGGATGGCCGTGCTCCTGGCAGCCCTTTCCTCCCGCCTCCTCACCTGCATTTCTTTCGTAGTCTCCGATGAACCGCTTGGTGAGGAACCGGACAACCAGCGCTGAGGGTCGGAAAAGAGGACGGGGAAGAGAGTTAACCCCGACGTCGGAGGTCTCCACCACACCCGACATAGCACGGGGGGAAGCCGCCCAGGGGACCCCTCCCGGGGCTCCCGACCCTCCAAGCCGGGCGCGGCCTGAAGCACCCAGCCTGGCCACCAGGGTCCGTCCCGCACCCATCGCGGTGCCCAGCGCACCCACGCCGGAGCCTCCCGCAGACGGCGTCTCCCGGCCCCCGCGCCCGGAAACGCGGGACCCCGATCCCCGGACTCTGCCGAAGCCTCTTGGCCGCCCGTGCCCGCGCCCTCGCGCCCCCTCCCCGCGGGCCGCGCGCTCACCCGTCTTGCCCACGCCGCTGGCGCCCACCACGGCGATCTTGACAAGCCGGCGCCCCGCAGGGCCCGGGCAGCACTCGGCGGCGGCTGCGCTGCCCGGGGCGGGGTACTCAGCGATGGTGCACATGTTCTGGATGAGGCGCATCGCCGCTCCGGCCCGGCCGAGCGCGCGGGACTAGCCGAAGCTCGCGAGGTGGGGACTCGCGGCTCAGGGGTGCGCGCGGAAGCGAGCGCTGGGCGCGAGGCTGTGCTAGCAGACTCCGGCTCCGGACGGGACTGAAGCAGTGGTGCGCGCACCGGTTTTCTCGCGGGAAGGTTCCGCCCCCTGCTTCCTGCAGCCAATCACGGGTCATCTCGCCTAAGCCCCGCCCCCGAGCCCCACGGGAGCGCGGCGCCCCCGCGGGCACCCAGGGCTAGTGTTGGCCGCGTGAGGCGGGGGAGGTTCGGAAGGCGCGAGCGGGCGGGCGGGCCCCAGGCCGCGGGCCGCAGGTGTCGGGGCGCCGGTCCCTGTGCTGCCAGCGCCCCTCCTGCCCTGGGCCGGCGCTGACGGTGTGTGGGGGGCGGCACCGGGTCGCACACCCCTCTGTCTTCACCAACCGAAGCCGCCGTCTCCACTCGCAGCGCCCTTCACACGCGACACTCGGCTTGGGGACGAAATTGCGCTCGCTCGCTCTGGACCCACGTGACCTGGCTCTGCGCGGGCCCCAAAGCGCACGTGGCGCGCACGCGCTGGGCGAGCCCCGCACAGCCAAGCGAGTCCACGGCCCGGCGCACCCGCCCCCGCGGACTCGGAAGATGTCTGCGGCAAGCCGCCGCAGGGCCGCGCCTGGGCTCTGGGCATCAGGCTCCCCGAGCGTCAGTGAGGAGTGACTGGGCACCAGGGAGGGTGTGAGTTCTGCGCCCATAACATGGAGCTCCTCATACACCAGATTCCTCGTCCGGCCTTGTGTAGCTGCCACCGCCCTCAAGGTCTGTAGGCACCCAGACGGCGACCGCCTGCTCCCGCCTCGCGCCTCACCGTGCCACTCCCAAACTGTGAGCCTCAGCTGGGACGAGCAGGAGCTGATCCGGAGGCGCAGAGCGAGCTGGGACTACGTGTCCCTCACGGAAGGTGGAACGTGTGTACCAGGCATGCTGGCTTCTCCTCCCTTGGACCGAAGTGAGCAGGTGGTTAGCAGAATCTACCTAGACTCCACTCAGACCCTGTGGTGATCTTGTCCATAACAAGTTCAGCGCTTTGCAGGAATTCAGGCGACACAGTCTCAAGCTGCTCTGGCAGCGAATCTTGTAGGCTGGACACACGATTGGCAAAAAACACAAGCTTAGCAATCACCTCGATGGAGATCATTAGAATGCATAATGGGCGAGGTCAACATCTGAGTCAGAAGGAAAGCATTTCCAACATATATCTTTCTGTGTGGTTTAGATCGCACTGGAATTTTATAAAATGAAACAGCAAAACTGTAATTGCAGGTAACCATGCACTTTCTAAAAACAAACAGCCTGCAGTTCTGCCATGTTTACATGGTAAAATGACTATGTAGTCTATGGTGTGTGTTTAACTACATTTCACTCACACATGCATATGGGCATGCACACGCACAGACAGAGCTACCGCAAAAGTTGTCAAGGAGAATTTTGCTTTGTACCATTTTAACTTCTGGGACTTGGTTTTCATTTCCATGAGGCTGGACCAAACCCGTGATTCTTCTGTCTGCATCGTAAAAGTAAAGTTGGTATCCTTGTTTTAGGTCTAACTGATCTGGCTGTGCTTTAAAGAACACAGAACAGGAAGAAAAGAGTGGAAGATGGAGAAAAGATAGTGTTACTCCAATTCCAAGCATCTGCGCTCCAGCCCGCGTCACCCCGCCCGCCTCAGGAAAGGACACAGAGTGGTCCCTTCTTGGAGACTGAGAAGGAAGCAGGCCGGCCAGGGGAGTGAGATGTAAGAGGACTTGTCTTGTTCCAGGCTGTAGGAGAGGTCTTGTGAGGCAGGTACCATCATTTCTTCCAACTGTAGCAATGTACCGCAGCTCTGCTGACCAGCACAAACCCAAGTGGCTTATGGTTATCTGGGTCCCCAGGCATGGCAGGGTGCCTCTACAGGGTCTTTGCAGTAAGATGGCAGCTGAGGCTGTGTCATCTAAAGGCTCAGATGAGCTGGACATTTAAGGTGACTTTTTGACTTCTTGATTTCCTCTGAAGGTCTGGGGCCCCTGGGACCAGCTCAGGATCCCTCAGAGCCTATGGCCCACTTCTTTTGAATGCAGTCTCTGTCAGAAAGTAGAAGCAGCCAATCTCTTAAGACCTGTGCAGGGAAGCTGGCCCAGTGTTACCTCTGCTATGTTCTGCTAGTCAGATGGTCCTGAAGTTCACCCAAACCATACGGAGAGGGCGGGAGCATGGATCACAACCTCAGCTGGGAATAGCGTCAGAATTTGTGGCCATCTTTAATCACCATACTCGCACTTTAAAATGAAAGACTGAGCTTCAGGTAAAAAACAAAACAAGGTAAATAAAACTCTTCTACGGTCACATACCCTATAATGGGTAGAGCCAAAAATCTGAGAAGATTTTAATAATTAGGATACTCATGCTGAGGTGGTGTTCTATGGTACAGTACTACATGGTAGTTTAATCTCTCTCTCTCTCTCTCTCTCTCTCAGGGGACCTGGGGAGGAAAGAAAGATTTTGCTGTTTTGATTTTACTTTGCCATCTGGAGTTTCTATTACCTCCTTTGATCTTTAGAGTTGATCTGTGATGTGAAAGTTTCTCGAGATAATTCTGAGTCTCAAAGCCCTTAACATACTAGAATATAAATGTGACAAATATCCACTGAACATCTGAATGCCATGATATACCAAGCACTGTGCTGGTCTTATGTCTACACTGGCAAACAAGGAAGAAGCAGCCTGCATCATCACTGTGGTTACATTTAGCCTGGGAACCAGAGAAACAATTGAACAATTTCGGTACAGGGTGAGAAGATGCTCTGACAGGAGGAAGTGAAGGGTTAGCTTAGTGCAGCTAAGACTTAGTGCAGCCTAGACTGTGGCAGTCAAGGAAGAATGTGTAAAACTTAGCATGACTGAGGAACTGCAAAAGCATGTATTATTACAAGCATGCATGTTACAAGGATGTATGTACAAGGAGACTCCAGTGGCAGAGGAGGTAGGAGCATGGGCTGAGGGAGCCAATGTGCAGAGGAAGCAGCATTCTGCAGCAGAAGACGTGCTCAGTAAATATTTGTGGACCTGAGATAGAGAAGAATAAATGCATTGAGAGAACTTATATCAAGAAACAGAGAATAGTTCTTGATCGGTAGACAGAGAGAAAAGCCCCAGTTAATTCTAAGAATGGGCACACACATTAATGAAATAAACCAAGAAGTTAATGTGGTCCTTCCTTATTCTGTGGGAGCATGCCCTATGGGAGCAAAATGTGCTGCTCTTTTGCCAGGATCACCCGGTGTTGCTCCCAAATTGGCTATCTGAGCAGCAGGGCCTTTGGAGAGAACTAGATTTTCTTCTTTCTTTTTTTAAGACTGGCTTCAACACTACTTGTTGGATCAAACAAACAAACACCTCTGGCAATTTTAAGCAAAATACAACTTAATAAACTGAAAAAGGAAGAGAAAGGTGGAGAGTTTCAGTTTTGGAAGGACTCGAGAAGCTGCCTGTCAGCTAAGCCTGCAAAAATGAGTCTCAGAACAATGCCCAGGAAGTGACCCACCTAGGGGCTGCTGCCTCTGCCATCATCAGGAAGAGCCTCAGGCTGCCCTATTGCTGTCTCTCAGAACCCACAGTGCCAGAGACTGCATGCTGGAAAGCTGCTGCAGAAAAGCCCAATATCTTCATCACTGTGCTTGGCAGTGGAAAGCAACCAACCACCAGAAAGCTGCCTCGATTTTGTCCTGCAGAACTCTGAGCACATCTATGTAATGAAACTGACTTGAATCCATTACTCTAGCTGCAAGGGAGTCTGAAAAATGTCATGTTTTATTTTCTAGTCTCAACAATACATGAAGACACACTAGAAATGGGTAGAAAAGAAGCTAAGTATGAACATATGATAACCTCTACACTTCGTCAGCAGCCCAAAGAGCACAGAGGTGATGCCCCAGAAAACACTTAATGTTCAATTGTAAAAGAATATCAAGAGGGTCTTTATATTGCTTTTATGTAATATGTATCAATACCCATCTTCACTACTTTGAACAATCTCCACATAGGCTAGCACAGAGGACATCTTTTGAATTTACCTATTCAGAATCCTTTCCTTCATACTGCTTTTAGTAAGAACACTCTGATTTTTCCTTGGAAACATTCCCTGCTCCAGTCTCATGTCCATTGGGTGGTTCTGGGGGGTGATACCAATCTCTAATTTTAAGGGTGGGTGCCAGTCAGCTATAGGGATTTGTTCATAGCAGGGCCAGTGAAATCCCTCCCCTCAAAGTTTTGCCAGGAAGGGCCCGTTGCATTTGCGCTGCTGTTAGCAGCTGGTAGAAAGTGAGCCTTCAGCGCCAGGTAGTCATCCTGGCTTCCTCATGGGAGAGTTCACTTGGGAACAAAGCCAGCCCATAGCAAGGCACAGTGGAGAGGCAGAGACAGCCAGGACACTACTGGCTTATTTTCTTGTCCTACATTCAGCTCTGCCTGAAAATCCAGACCTACCCAAAGTTACAGGTACCAACACAGTTCCTGTTATAGAGTCAGCTGGTTTGTGTGGGATCTTCGTCATTTGTATTGAACAAGCCTTTGCACATCCTGTTCGCGTGGAGTTGTAGTCCCCGCATATGACACATTGCAACTGCTCCCTGGCATCAGACATGCCTTTCACTCACAATGCCGCAACCACCCTTGACTTTGCTGGGCATCACAAATAACCAGATGTCACACCCTTTCTCTTTCCCCCGACAGATACTCTGTCAGTGCCTTTCTGAAATATATTGAATATATGATTGAGAAGGTATCAGTACATTCAGAAAAGGAATTTTATTCATCCTGAGAAAGAAGAGATTTAGCAAGCCGTGTAAAGACATAGAAGAACCTTAATGTAATTCCTGAGTGAAAAGAGCAAGCCTGAAGAGGCTACATACTGTGATTCCCACTATCTGACATTTCTAGGGAAACATAACTGAGGATGGTAAAAAAAAAAGATCAGTGCTTGGCAGAGGGTGGGGAGAGGAGGACAAACGGGTGGAGTACAAAGTTTCTTTCAGGGGAGTGAAGTTTCTCTCTATGATACTGTAATGGTGAACACATGTCATATATTTGTCTAAACCTATAAAATTTATAATACCAAGTGTTGTGGTCAGAGTTTTCAAGGAAAAAAATTTAACACAGGACACATAATTCATATGATTATTTTATACTAGTCACCTAAAGAGTTTAGTACAAAAGAGTGCAGGAAATCTGTCCACACACTAAAGATCCAATGAATCCCGCTGAGAGTCTGGATCCCATGGCAATGTTCTGCATGAGTACAGCTGAAAACCTAGAGCCCATTACAATGTCCCCCACAAGTCCAGCTGGAGGCCTACAGCCCACAACAATGTCTCATGCACGCCTGTTTCATGGATCTGTGCTAGGAAGGCCCCAAGGTCAGTGGCGGAAGCTGGAAAGTCTGTGCCAGCGGGATGAAGAGCTGTGCCAGCAGGCTGAGGGATCTGCACTGGAGCCGGGAAGTGACACTCAAGGTAAGTACCAGAGCTCTTCTGAAAAGTGCCACAGCATTCTCAGTAACAGTGAGGTTCTGAGCTCCTCCAATGATGAGGAAAGCTGAGTTCCCATCAGGAAAGCCAAGGTGACAAGTTTCTCCAGGAGACTGAGCAGTGCACCTTCTTCCCCTAGGGAGCCAGGAAGTGATGCTCAAAGTAAGGACCAGAGCTCCCCCAAAATGAACCAAAGCCATTCGCAGCAACAACAAGGTCCTGAGCTCCTCAATGATGAGACCAGCCAAGGCCATAACAGCAAAGTCAGTATGACAAGCTCCTCCAGGAGAACCAACAGCCCCAGGAGAACCAACAGCTCCCTAACAACACCTCTTCTCCAGTTCCCCATTTTTGTTGGCAAAAATCCTCAGGTGGGCCTTTCATACCCAGAACCACACTGGTTCAGTTCAGCTGGATGTTACAAGTTGACCACCAGTTGTCAGTCCACCACACCAAGAGTGAACTGTAATGTACCCTATGAATTTTTAGTGGGTGATAATAATATTCCAGTATAGATTCATTGATTGGCTGAACAAATGCACCCCTGGGTATAGAATATTGATGGATGTTGTGTAGGATATTAATGAGAAGGCTATGTATGTGTAGGCTGGGGGTTACATGGGAAATCTCTGTACCTTTCTCTTGCTTTTGCTAGAAACCTTTAACATCTCTAAAAATATAAAGTCTATTTCTCTTTTTAGAAAAGAAAAAGGGTATCATAGTGCATCTAGTCTCAACTCTTTCTCTGGGGTTTTAAGCCCTTCTTACAATATCCCTGCTAAAATACTGCCTGGCCCAATGCAGCATACTTCCCGTGGTGGAAGCCCTGCCATCCACAGCAGCAGGTGCACACTGAGTTGGCATCTTCTCTCTCTGCTGGGGCCACTGTTGGGGCCTGTGTCCAGATCTGGTCATAGATGGGGCCTGTGTCCAGGTCATGGTCATAGATGGGGCTTTTTGGAGGTGGTGAGAAGTAGGATATGAGATGCTGGGATCAAGGATGTGATGCTAGGATTAATTCACAGTGTGATGCTAGAATTAAACATAAGACAGAGAATCTGCTGTCCTCATTGTTTGTCACTTGCTGCTTGCTGCAT
This sequence comes from Dinomys branickii, assembly GCA_004027595.1. Lineage (NCBI taxonomy): Eukaryota > Metazoa > Chordata > Mammalia > Rodentia > Dinomyidae > Dinomys > Dinomys branickii. The sequence continues at coordinate 58,566 of PVLD010004318.1, forward strand.
GCTGCCTTCTACCTGCCTGCTCTACGTTGTCCCTCTGCCAGGCCACCCTGCCTTGGAGCCAGCCACCTATAGACTGAAACCTCCATACACTGTGAGCAACAATGAACCTTTCCTCCTTCAACTTTGAATGTCAGTACATGTTTAAATGTCACATGTTTTCTCTGGTGTGAGAAACCAAAAGGGTAAATTAGGACCAAAATGCATAATAGATATTGGGAAATAGGAAGAAAATGTCCAAGTAGGAAGGAGAAGGAGGGAGTGGGGAGGGGGAAAGGAAGGGAGGGACAAGGAAAAAGAGAATAGGAGAAAAAAATGGAAACAAAGCATTTTTAAAGGAGGGAAAGGGGTTGAAGGTAGGGTAGGAGAATGGGAAAACAGAAGCAAGATACACCATGCACGGGTACAAACTCCCTGTGATGGATGTGATCACTGTGTATAGCTAAAATGTACCAATAAAACTATTTAAATAAATAGAAAAAACCTTTAGGTGTCAGGTACTTTGTCTCAGCCATGAGAAAAGTTTCTAAGACAGTTAACTTCCAGAAAGATGAGATTTAGCTGGTAGGGCAACGGAGATGAGGGAGGAGAAAATTGAATGATCAAATGGGCCATCATCTGTGTAACTGAGTAACAAAGGTGAAGGTAACATTATGTAGGACAGCATCCAGAGCTAATTCCCTTCTATGTTCTCTATAATTTTGTATTTCCTCAATCGTTTTTGTATTAACAGAAGTGAAGATAACTTTACATTATACAGTATCCAGTGCTAATTCCCTACTATCTTCTCTATAATTTGGTATTTCCTTTAATGTTTTTGTGTTAACTAATGTGAAGATAACATTATGTAATACAACATCCAGTGCTAATTCCCTACTATATTCTGTATAATTTTGTATTTTTGGTATTGTTTATGGCTTATTCTGGTTCATATGTCTCCATTCTTTTGTCCTTAAAATAAAATTAAAAAAAAAAAGATGAGATTTAGCATGCTCACACCTTTCCAAACCCCTGGCCCATCTTGATTTGCTTCCCGTAGCTTCTGGAAAATACTAGCAATGGACACAGAGAAGTGGCTGCCTGTATCTGGGCCTTGACAAGAAGCAGCAAGCACAGAAGCCAGTCTCCTGCATCTGTGTTGAGGACAATGTGCAATAGGAGATTTTAGTATTCAAATTTTTAAAGTTAAAGAGAGCCATGGCTTGGGAATCAGCCTCTGGATTAAGGAGAAGAGGAAATTTATTTTGAGAGGTCTGATCTTCAAAGAGATCTCTGAGTATGCAAACAGAGGCAAGACAGAAAGCATAGATGGCAGGGGCCTTTCATTCGGCAACTCCATGCAGCATGTGTTTGGTATGGTCCAGGTCAGTGCGCTGCACCCCAAGAAAGTGCTAGCATGCAATGGGTGCTCGGTGGTGTCTTCCTCTGTATCATTCATCTTCCTCTGGTCAGTTCTGGGCAGAAAGCTAGCCAGAACCCCTAGATTCAAGAGCAAAGCAGGAGCGAAGGAACTCAAATAAAAGAGGATGCAGACACAGACACACACACACACACACACACACACACACACACACACACCTTGCCCCCAGAAAGATCACCTCTTGACTCAAAAACTTAAAACTTTAAAAAAAGTAAGATGTAAGTTCGAGAAGGGGGAGGGTGGCCCTGGATTGGGCCTCTCCTCCCTGTGCCACATACCTTGGTTGGTTTCTATGGAAGCAAAATGGGCCACATTTCTCTTTTCCACACTCAGGAGAAAAGAAGAACTGGTTTCCGCAATTACACTGCTCTCCTGAACAGACTTCATCACTCTTCTTCTGGAAGGTTTCCTCAATGTAACACAGAGTTGAAAGGTAAGAGCACAAGTGAAAATAATTCTCCTTTTTATTTTGGGCAGAATCAAAGATTTTCTTCTTTCTTATTAGTCCAAGTCATTCTCTGGGAAGACAGAACAATCTGAGGGCAATAGCTCAGAATAAACTCAAGTTTTAAACATTACTTGCAACAACTAGTAAGTCTCCATTGTGTTTTCACTAGGAGTAGGAAAAATCTCCAATTTCCCAAAACCTTTGGGACATTGAATGACTTTAGGAATTGACATTATTAATAAAGCCATTTTTAGGAGTTCCCTTAGCTAAATGGAAAGTCTAATCATACTGCTAGTAGACAGTCACAGTGTTCTTTGGGATCATTTTCTTCTTCCAGCAGGAGGAATGCTAGGAGCATGAGCATCAACCCTCCTGTTGCCAACACTTCGTTTCCCCAGAGGACAATGAGGCAGAAAGAAATGGTAATAGTCTCAGGCTCACCGGAGTGAGTACTTTGGGCTCCTCGTCAAGATTCTGTGATCAGAAGATAATGCACTAGCAGCAAATGTTCAGACAGACTCAGACAATTACAGCAATTGTTTAACAGACCCCTTTGGTCTCGAATTCCTAAGGAGATTGGACACACCTAATATTTGCCTTCTTTTGCTCCTGGGGATGCAGAAAAGGCCACTTAAGGACATTTTAGGCATCCTAGGGACACACAGCAAAGTGTCCTCTCCCCAAAGTCTGAATTCCTTAACTAATGAACTGAGCTAAAAAAAAAAAAAAAAAAACACAAAGCTTTGCACAAATATTTACCTATGATCTGAGGAAAGAACAAGCATCCCTCTCTCCCATTCCTTACATCATTTGGAAAATGAACAAGTTTTGTGTGGGGTCAAAACCACTGATTCTCACTGCTTCAGCTGGTGGTCAGAACTGCAGTAGCCATCTAAACCTTTCTAAGCCCTGAATAAGGCCACCTATTTGGAGCCTAGCTGTGGATCCCCAAGTTAGCAGAAGTATATTAGTTACTAGGTTGGTGACTATGCATATGGAGAAGCTCATCCCCACCTAGAAACATTTTCATTCTGTTTGTGGTGTGCCTATTCCTTCTGATTAAAAAAGAAACTAGATGGCAGATGAGAAAATTTTGATGTGATGGTTTTTAGGAATGCACAAATGACTCATGTACTCACTTCACTTGACAAAGGTACTGGGTTCTATATAAAGAAACAGCTTAGCCCCAAGATAGAAGTTTCACATGGCAGAATGCAGCTGGCAGAGGAATCACACATTCCAAGCACGGCAGTATGAAGGGTGGTATGCAGGACAACTCTGCTGGGAATGTTTGTGAAGCCCGTTATTAATTATTATTAATTCATCTGGAATGTGAAGCTATCTACCCCAGGATGTTAAGTGTTGCAAGATAAGAAAACTCCAGTGTCATTCAAGATAATTATTAACTAACCCTAAAAGCAAACAAAACCCATTTAGTTATTTCACCCATTCTACCTGGAAGACATATTTAGCTCAATGATAAAATAAATTATGATCAATTTTGTGTCCCATAATATATTAAATATCTAGTAAGATCCACTGTATGAAAGAGCCCAGTAAATAATGCAAGTTTAGTACTTTTACTTCTTCATGATAAGTGTGAAGAGCTATTTTTCCAGCCTGCCTTGCCTATTAATCAGTAGTTGGCAGATGGAGTATTCATAGCTCGTCAAATCCTCTCCCAAAGTCTTCATTGCCTGGGCCTAGATGAGAAGATGGGAGGAAAGACCTGCTGAAGCGTTTCTTGTATTCATTTGCCAAAGCATGCAGCATAGCCAGGAGCTGGGGCATTCCTCAGCTCCCTCTCCCTCCAGAGATGGAATAATTCTGGACGAGCTGTTGCATCACATTTTCAGCCAGGCCCATCTCGATTTCCACGCAGGCTCCTTGCACTTACAGCACACATCAGCCCTAGAACACTGTGAACAATATCAGACTGTTGTTCTGTTCAGCACCTGGCTCCAAAATTTCTCAACAAGTTGTTTAGACAGCTGGGTGTGGTGATTCAAGCCTGTAATCCCAGCACTGGGGAGACTGAGGCAGGAGGATTGTTGCCAGTTTGAGACCAGCCTGGGCTACAAAGTGAGCTCAAGGCCAGCCTGAACTGCATAGTGAGACCCTGTCTCAAAAAGACAAAAAAAAAAAAACCAATGTTTACACAGTAGTACACCCAGCAGCCCCCTCCCATCATTAGGAAATAGCCTGATGCCTAAGGAGGCCCCTTTATGGCATGATTTGTGGCTTTTTTTCCCTCTACCCTAGCCTGCAGACAGGCCGGCACCGCTCAGGCTTGGGGCTCATGCTTATATAGTTGTCCCTCCTTATCTGCAGCTTCCAGGATCCCCAGGAGATCCACAGTCGGGGTTGCTTCAGTCCCTTCTATGAGGCGGCATAGTACTCGTGTGAAACCTACACATGTATACTGTCATCTCACCCAGCACAATGTAAATGCTGTGTACAGGTTGTTGTACTGTATATTTAGAAAACAAGGAAAAAATCAAGTTGACATGATCAATACAGACACTTTTCTCCAGAAAATGTGTGACTCTGTTAGGTGAACCCTTAGATGCAGAAGCCCCAGATATGGAGGCCGCCTCTACTTACAGTGAAGTACGCTGCATCATTTGTTTGGCTGGTTGTTGTCCAACTCTCCATCTGGAAGGTAAATGCCACAAGGGTGCAGGTATTTTGCTTTCAGTGCTGGAGACTGTACCGAGGCCCTTCGCACTGAGCTGCATTCCCAGCCATTGACTGATTGATTGATTCACACTTTTTATTTTATTTTTTTTATTTTATGATTCATACTTTTTAAAACAGGATCTTGCTAAGTCACTAAGTTGCTACATTGCCTAGAGTGGGTTGTGAACTTGCTATCCTCCTGCCTCAGCCTCCCGGAGTGCTGGGGTTGCAGATGTACCTGGCCAGGCACACAGCCAGATTTTGTTTTGTTCACTGCTCTGTCCCCAAAACCTAGCAAAGCTCTTAGTGTGTAGCACAGGTTGATGCTGGATGGGTATCTGTGAGTGAACGGGTGGAGGAATGAAGGAAGCTAGGCAGCTTGTGGGCACTGACGAGGAGGACTCCACAGGCTGTGGGAGCAGGGGCTGTGAGAGCGCGTGCGGTGGGGGTGGATGGAGAGCTGAAGGCACAAGGCTCAGGCTGCTCCCAGACCGGTGCAGTACAAAGAAGAAGGGGACGCCCTGAAGTCCACGGTGTCTGGGAAGTGGAGAGGGTAGAGATGGGGCTGCTGACGGCCAGCTTGGGTCTCCGGCAGGTGGACATAAGGTCACTGCTCCAGAATGAGGTGGGGTAAGAGCAGGGAAGGCAGGGCGGTGCTGAGGAGGGCATGCAGAGAGAGGAACAGGCAGAGCAGTCTGTGAATGGAGCATCAAGAACCAAAGGAGCAGCAGAAATGACAGAAAGGCAGACCCGTGTGGCTGAGACCGCGTTCTCTGTGGGAAAGAGGGGCAGGGAAGGGGACGAGGGAGCTGCAGAGACCCAGACAAGTGTGCCTGGGATTTTGGTGAGTGGCTGACAGTGGAATCTGTGCAGGAAGTGAATTAACATCTCCCATGGGGGCTGGCCTATGGGGAGAGGATGAGGAACAAGCCCTTCCTGTGGGCCCAGCCAGCACTGCACACCCCGCAGCCAGCCGGTCTCACCCTCCGAGTGCCCACAAACGCACCCTGGTGCTGGACTGGAAGCCGCAGAGGGCGGGACTACACAGCTGTCCCCACTTCTGAACTCTTCTCCTCGCGTGAGCTCGGCATGTATTAGGCCCTCAGTAAACAGTTGTTGGCTAAAATCCATGAAGGAGAGCAGCTTCCATAAGAGAACTGGCTGAGGGTGTTTTCTAGTGTTCCTTTCTCCCATGGATCTTATTCTGGCTCCTCCAGGACTCACACTGCTCCCCCATGATTCTAACTGATACCACTGGGCCCAGACCAGGTACCAGCTGCTCTTCTAAGTGCTCTGTGTGTGGACTTAATGTCAGGACAAATACAGCAGAAAGCCAAGGGGACGTCGCCTCCACTCACAGATGTTGCGTTAAGGACCAGAAAAGTGAAGCAGTTTGCTCAAGAGACCCAGCTGGAAAGCAGGACAGGCAGCGTTGGAACGCAGACAGCGTGGCTCCAGAACCCAGAACTCAGAAGCTGCGGCCACGTCTCAGTATGCTCAGTCTGGCCACCCAGGGCAAAGGGCTCTCTGTCCTCAGCTTGTACCATCCCTCTTTATCTTTGCTGCACCTAGCAAGTTGGAGATTTGTATTTGGTCTGGAATGTGTGAAAAGCAAGGATGAAGAAGGCAATTTGGGAGGAAGGCTGGAGTCCTGTGTGTGTGTGTGGGTGTGTGGGTGTGTGGGTATCTGTGTTGTAGTGGGGGCTGCAGCTCTTAAACTTCTCAAGTCTGTCCCCCTACAGCGGTTTGGATCACAGCTACAGGACACTGCCTGAACTATGATGTTGCCTCTGCCAATTTCAAGTCAGTATAGGACTGGTTACTCAAAAACACCAAGACTCAGCCTGTGTCAGAGGGGAAGGACAGAGTGTCACTTCTTGAATTTAACTTAAGCGTTAGGTTCAACAAGCTCTTTGCTTTGCCCAGGAGTCCCACGGTCTGAAAAAGAAACCACTCAGAACTGAGTCTGTGGAATGGAATTCAGTTTACCTCCAACCACAGGTAAGGCACTCTGCGAAGTGTTTTGAAAAGGAAAAGAGGCATTTATCTATTTCTTGGTGTTTTGCTTTTCTCGACCTTCTATCCTTGTTATATAACAGCAGCTCCATTCTGGATAGGAACACTTTACAACAGAGCCCTCGCTCAGTGACGCAGAGGCCAATTGCTGGGCCCTGGGGGCTGCTAACAATGCCACAGCCTCACTCGCGTGTTTAATCATCAACAGAACCTTTGAGTGCTCAGATGTTCTGCCCATGTGACAATTATGTGTAAGTAAAAGGCTCCAGCAGGGGTTTGGAGAAGAGGATGCTATTTCTGTTTTGGGCAGACAGTTAATTCTACTGTCTTGGATGGGAAGTTCATACCCTAGCAAATGTGCTCACCTTTAACTGTACTCATCAAGTGATGCTGAAATTTTTTCAAATGTTAAAAACATTTTCCCAGGGATGATACCCTAGAAATACTAGACATTTAACAATAGTATAAGGTCAGTCAAGTTTCTTTTTTGTTGTTGTTTAAATCAGGGTGTGTGTGTGTGTGTGTGTGTGTGTGTGTGTATGTACCATTGTGAAGCTTACTGAAATAATTTGACATGCTCGTTGTCCTCAGGGAATTTGCAGAGGGAAGAATGGATGATATGTTAAGATCCATGAAAATGCCAAATTATATTTAATAAGAAACAGGAGGATCAGTAAGCACTGGAGTGGTCATAGGAAGCCTCTTCGAGGAGCTGGTATTTGAGCTGGACCCGGAAGGGCAGGTGAGATTTGGGTGACAGGGCGCATTTGAAAGAAGAATGGATGTGGCATTGTGGTAAGAAGTGGAGCCGGCCACACCACCAGGCGAATTGTGCTAAGATAGAGTGGGATGTTGGACTCAGGACATAGGCTATTACGAGACTCTGGAAGTATTTGGAAGCTGAGAAGGGCAGCGTTCAGACCTGGGTCTTGCTGCTTGCCAGCACCCAGATGCAGTGGGACCCCCAAGGCTCCAACATGAGGGGAGAGAGTCTTGCTGCAGTTAGCCCTGTTGAGCCTATTGGCAAGACAGGGGTACTGCAGAATCTTCTAGAAGCAAGAGGATTGCAGGACCAAAGGGATTAAGAAAAGAAACATGGTGATGTGGGCTGACACCAAAATGGACCATAATTCAAAGATGAACTTGAACTGTGATCCATTTAGGATGTTTGTTGCTCCATGAGAAATGAGGACGCTATAACTCCCGATCTTGGTGCTTTTCTTCTTAGTCTGTTTTCTGTTGCTGTAACAGAAGACTCCAAATTAGATAATTTCCTAAAGAACTCACAGAGCTGGAGGCTGGGAAGCCCAAGGACATGGTGACAGATTTCTGGTAGATCCTCAGGCTGCACCAAACATGAGGAGTGCGGGAAGCTTCAGCAGATGCATGCAGAAGAGACAGTGAATGAGAGGCAGCCTCGCTTTATAACAACACACCCTTGCTGTGATTAATCCAGTCCAGAGAGAGTGGGCACACCTTGGAGATTGATGCTAATCCCTCTTAACTACCCAACAATCTCCTAAAGGTCCACTGTTGTTGGGTAGTTCTTTTTAGAAATGGCGCAGTAATTAAATATAGTCCAGGTTCTTCTCATCTGAAACAAGGAATCCAACAAGACAAGCCAAAAATGGTGACAAGGTTTATTTGAGAAGTAGGAGGTGGAAGAGAAGCTGGCTCTGCAGAGCTAACTTGGGCTGAACAAAAGCGAGGAAAGAAAAATAGCAAAAATAAAAGTACACCCTGGCTTACGCAGACCAGTGTGGGATAGCGCGGCAGGTCAGGGTGGTGGGCTCCTCCTGCCATCCTGTCCCTTTTATGCTGTCCACATCCTGTGGGAACCCAAGAGAAATCAAGAACCCAAGTGAATCCTGGGATTCCGCCACGCCTCTCTTCCCAGCCAGCCTAAGCCTCACCCTATCTCCTATCTCATCACTGCCTCTCAGTGCCATCACATTGGAAATCAAAATCAACATGAATTTTAGAGGGGACAAGCTGTATTTACACCACAGCACTGTTTGGAAAGCAGAAGTCTATGTGTAGGATCAAGCAGAGGCAAAGGAAAGAAGGGGTGAGGGAGTAAAAGGCCAACCTTGGACAGCCATAGAACTGCAGAAATGGGACAGCAGGGGCCAAGAACTTTAAAGAGTAGACTGCTTGAGCAGATCTTGTCCAGAAGCTAGGTAAGCCATCAGACTATGTAGACAGAAAGCAGCTAGGCTTGGGGACAGAAATAATCTAGAGGCTGATACTGTTCAATCAGTATGCAAGGAGGGCTGACTGTGTGCTGGGTTTGTATTAGGGAAAGGGGCAACAGGACAGACACCTGAATCAGAAGGAGAGCCTTGAGTGCCCAAGGAGTGAGCACATGTTTGGCCAGTTCGGCCAGCATCGTGCTCACCCTTCTGTTCATCAACACAGATACTACGTGCACTCACTTAGTCGCCTGATTTCAGGAGTGGGGATGGCATTTGCAGTGCCTTGTTCTCTAGATAAAGGGCGCCTCTGCAGCACCATAGGGAATAAATATAAACGGAGCTCGTGGAGCTGTGCATCAGGGTGGCCTAGATCTCTTGCCTAGGGAATGTCCCAGGCACTGCAGTGCAGATGTGTGTTGTAAGACAGGAACCAGCCAGGGATGCAGTTGGAAGAGCACAGAAAAACCAAGCTGCAGGATGTGTATGCGCAAGACCCTGAAACAAGTCCTGGCACACACGAGGAACTGGGCCAGGGCTTGTTGGTGCTTACCCCTTCCTATCCTTCCACTGAGAACAGATGTGAGGACAGAGGAAGACAGCCTGTCCGCGGGGAGACAGGGGAAACTAGAGTGTGTGTACAGACAGACAGTGCACTGATAGTTACTTCCCATGAGAAACTAGTGGGTAGCCTTTCTTCTCCAAGGAAAAGTTAGCCTTTTGGGAGACAGCAGATTTCTGAAATGACAAGAGAATGACCCTCAAGTCTGTGCTTTACAAATAAATAGACAAATAAATAGCTTTGCTCCCTCTGTGAGAGAATGATGGTGGAGAATGACTTCCAACCTGTGATGACACCTTTCGCTTGACCTCATTAAACACCTATTTGAGTGAGAATGATGAAGTCAGTAAAAATTTATGGACTGCTTTGTCCTCATTTCTGCAAAACTTCAACTTTTCCTTCTCATCAGCTGCAAGATTCACGGGACACAAGCTGACAGTCACAAGTCTAGCAGCCAGAGAGCACAGAGACACTTTGGAAAGTCCATACTAATGTCTTGAGAGCTTTATCTAGTAAGCTGGCTGGACCATCAAGCAACTGTCTCACTGTTTGAGAACATGACAAGAAATAGCCACAGACAGCCCACTCAGCGGGGACCCTCTGCTCACAGCTGCTCCCCGCTCCTGTGCAAATCTCTCAGTCCTTGCTTGAGACCTGCAGCTTTAGCTCAATTGCAGGGTCTTCTGTCCATGCACCTTGTGTGGCTTTGAGTCCATGGCTACTTTTCTTCTCTCCAGAATGGTGCAAGTGACAACTGCAGCATCTCTAGAGTGCTCGGTGGTTGCTTCTCCCAACACCTCACCCTTGGTGAACGTTCCTCAAAGTGGTGTCTCAGACTCCCATTTGCCATCTGCATGCTCCAATCTCCACTGAGGCACTGCCAAAGGTGTCTGATTTCTACAGTGAGGACAGGTAGAGAAGTTGCCAGGACACTTTCTAAGGGACATTAGGACAGGAAGGAACTGGCCAAGACACAGATCTCAAAACTTGCTTATTGTAGGAATCAGGTCAGTGGGTTGGTGAGACATCCTTTCTTTCCTCACGTTTCCCAGCAAGCTCACAGCTGAGAGCTGTGCTCAGCTGAAGGCATAGTCCTTATCTTGACTATTCTAGAGTAACTACTTCACCAAGTAACTACTTCACTACTTCACTATTCTTTTATCATTGTTGAGTGTGTAGCTCTCTTACATCTGGTTTTCATAAACCTATCTCAACTCCCCACATACGTGAGTAGCTGAGGGAGTGAAGAAGAAACACCTACAAATCCTAAAGAAACAAGCAGAAAACATGCCTCATGGTCAGGTTATTGGGTTGAGTGTGATCAATTCAATAAATGATAAAGTGGTGGTTAAAGTTAAGCATTAGATTCAGGAAGTCAAAGGCTGTGTCCTTTCTGTTAGCCTGGCCAGAAAGTATCTGCTCACCTAAGACCACAGCGCCTGTGATGGCCATGCACTTTGATGAGGGAGGGAACTTTCAGGAGATTATAAAGCACAGGAAGCCACCTTGCTGCCATGATTGAATAAGCTTATTTGTGGAAGATACCACTGCCGATCTAATCCATCTGCCAATCTAATCCATCGGCCAATCCCGGCTCCCTGGTCTTTGCTACTTCTATCATAGAAGTAAAAGAAGGTGAATTAGCTCTTGCCACGCTTCCACTGCAGGGAGGGGGATTGTAACAGCCATGGCCAACAAAACAGAAGAGTGCAAACTCATAGAGAATTTCAGGAAAACCATTAGCTTTGGTGTAGCCAGGACTATTCCTCTCTCAAAATAGAAGTAAGTCCATGTAGGGACACTGAGGCAGGCAGGAGGATGGGCACAGTGGGTGTGTGTGGACTCTCATCCAGTTGCTTTACTCTGGAGCCAGCAGCTGAAATAAGGACAGGCAGGGATCTGTCGCAATGAACACTGGTATTGTTGGGTGCATTTGGGACTGACCTGAGATCAGTGGTCAAGAACACAGAATAACGAGGCCAGGCAGCAGAGCCAGCTGTCCATCTCCAGACCCGTTCAGGGGCCTGCAAGCTGGCGGGGCATGAACGCAAGGAGCGCACAATCTGCTGGGTGGCACTTTGGAGGGTCTCTGCAAGAAAGTTACTCTCGACATTGACTGTGGTCACTCAGCTAGGACCAAGAGAGGGAGGCAGGTGGTGTTGTGATCTTGATGGCTCTTCTACCCCCTGGCGCTGAAGGATGGTTTGAGCCATAGGAGGCAGAGACTTGGGGAAGTGGAAGGTGCTGCAGGTAGGAGGTTTGGAACTGAGGCCAAGGAAGAGGTACAGTTGTTGACCACGGCCAGACGATGATACAGATGCAGTGTCCACAGTAGGCACAGGGGCCAAAGAGCACATGCTGTCCCCTTCCACGAATTCAGACAACAGCCTTAAGTCCTGAAACCCCAAAAGTGCCATCTTCCATGTCCAGCAAACTGAGCCCCTTGCCCCAGTCCCTGGACCCTTAGTCCTGGAAGCAGACTATGCCTCAAGGCCTCTCTCCTCCCCTCCCCCTCCCTTTTGCAAACCACACAGGACCGGCTCAGGAAGAACCCTGGTGCCAGACAGAGAAGCAAGACAAGGCCTTGGGGGAGGAGGAGCTTAGGGACAGAAGTGCTTGACTGGACATGGTGGCTTTGACTCAGACAAGAGGAGGGCCTAGCACTTAGAGGGGTTGCAGGATCCAGGGCACTAGGCCCCCTGGGCTGAGGGAGTGTGCTCCAGGCCTGACAGCCCTCTGCTTTCTTGTCTTGGGGAAAGTCTCCAGTCTGAACAGTTGAAAAAGTGCAGGGCAAAGGGCTGAGAGCCCGCAGGACACCAAGTTTCCGGTCAGGATTTCGCCACTGGACGGGCCCTGACCTCATATCCCTCGAGGTCAGACCCGTCCATGTAACAGAGGCCCAGGGCTGGGCGTCTCAGGCTGGCGAGGGCACACACCAGGAGCCGGTCCCATTTTCTCGCCCGCTACCCTCCCTATGGCTCCCATTGTAATTGTGTTATTTTGGGCGGAGTGACTTACCAGTACGAACAGTTTCCTCGGTTGAAGAACGGGCATAATCACAGCATCTACCTCGGGGGGCGTCTGAAAGTGCTTTGCTCTAGTCCCCAGTGTGGTGTCACTGGTTTCACCTCTCAACGATTGGTTTGTTCAGAACCAGTGCAGTGCCGGGCACCGAGCAGAAGCTCAACAAATACTTGCTGAATTAATAACTAGTCATTATCATTAGTACTGCAACTGCTGAGTACCCCTGTTCCATTCAGAGCCCGCTCCATTCTCAGGGCTCCTTAAAGGGCTACTACACTGTATTTCCGAACAACCAGTTTCCCAGACTGAAACGCCTGGGGTGCAGTCCCCAGCAGAAGGAGCCCCGGCCTCGGCCCCGGGGCCCAGTGCTGCTGTAGCGGCCTTTGTGCCTTGGGCAGGCTCCCCGCTTCCCCCAGAGGAGTGAGCGGACAGCCCCGCGCGGGCCCTGCACGTGTCGGGGCCGAGGGCCAGGGCCGGGTCCCGGGTCCCGCGCGGCCTAGAGCCGGCTTCCTCCCCGCCACGCTGCCTCCGCAGCCGCAGCCGGGCGGGGTTGCCGCCTCCCCTCGTTGTGGCCCGGGAGCTCGCGGGAGCCCGGCGGCGGACGGAAGCCCCGCGAAGGCCTGGTGGGGCGCAGACCCCGGCGCTGGTGAGGCCGGCCGGGCCCCTCCCGCCCGCGCTCTGCGGAGGCCAAAAAATAAGGGTCGAAAGAAGCGTAGCGTCTGCTCCCCGCGCCTGTGCGCACCGCCCGGAGAAGGCGGGGCGCGGCGTCCCGTCCCAAGGCGAGGTCGCGGGCGGCTGCGGGGCAAAAGAGCGCTGGGTTAGTGCAGGGCTGTCCTGGGTCCGGCGCAGAGTTGTCCGGCTGAAAGTCTTGGCCTTGTAGAACTGTCTGGCAAGGACCTTAGGTTACTTCAAACAAATCTACCGGCATTCAAAATTTTGCGCAAAGGCTCTGCTTTCAGGAAAAGGCTTTCCGTGCTCTAGAGAGAAGTGGAGACAAAACTCTGCATTCGTGTTGTTATCTAATCTGTGGACTGTTTTTCACGCCCCATGGTTGTTTATCCATGATGTTACTGCAGGTCAAAGCCTGCCGGGTGAGGAGGGAGACAAGTTTTCAGACTGATCCACAATGCAGTGCTAAAATTAAACCGGTTCTGAGAGCAGCTAAAAAAAAAAAAAAAAGCTAAATCAGAAAGTGAGGTTAAAGGCTGTGCACATATAATGGCTTGCTCTCTGGGTTCGCACAGACCAGAAGCGAGGCTGACGTGCAGATCCATGTGCAGACCATAACCTGTCTGTAATGCACACATCCCAAACATAACCACTTGGGATAGTTTCTAAACGTAGCCTGATAAATACTTGCAAACTTGAGAAGCTTTTGTGCGACCCGCGGGGGAGCCCAGGACTCAGGTGTCCGGGGTTCCTCTCCCGTGCACTGTGGCTGTGAAATGCGGGACAGAGCCTGCTGCGAGGTGCTGCCCGGTCGCTGCAGAACTCACTTTAGCCTGGTCGCTGTAAGGAACAAGGAGCTGGGCCTCAACTTCCGCATGAGGAGGGTTCTCGGGCTCAGATGAGATGAGGCGGGAACAGAACAGCAGGAGGGCCGCAGCAGCAGCCCAGCAAGGGGGGGGGGGGCCTACACCTGCCCCTGGTGCGTCTGAGTGGCCCGGGGAAATGAGGCCCTCTGTGTGCCCGGCCGACCGCGCTGGAAAGAATGGGTCTGCGGGGACTGAGAAGGAGAAAGCTTTTCATAGCAAATTTGGGGGGTTTGTTGACAGCACGACTTTTCAGGGCAGAGCAATACACACTATCTGCAGTCGTCCTCCGTAGTACGTGGGGCGTGTGTTTCAAACCCTCCTACGAAGTCCGCAGTCCTAACGCTGTGTGTTTTCCTGTATCTCCAGACCTATAACAAAGCTTAATGTAGAAGGTAGACACAGAGAGTGACCACACAGTAATAGAACAATTATAACAACATGTTATGATAAAAGTTATTCAAAATTTTTCAACTGTTTATTTCTGGAATTTTTCACTTAATATTGTCAGACTCAGCAGACCTCGGGGATCTGGAACCGCACAAAGTAAAACTTTGGGGAGGTGGATATTTCTGCACCCCACAGATGCATGTGCTGCCCTACTGAATACAGTCTTTCCAGTGTGGGGGGTGTTGCTTCAGCTCTCTTCTACCACAAGCGAGACCCCACCGTTGGGTCTGCCGTTGCTGGGTCCAGTTCCCCATGATGCACACGGAGGTGGATTAGGAGGCACTCAGAGAAGTGGATGTGGTGAGGCCTGTCTAACCGGTGTTGCTTCCCCAGTCCTGTGAATGAGAAGTGGTGCTATCTTTCTCTGGCAGCCTTCAGTCTCCATCATTTCCAGTGCTAATTTTGAAACATATAAATTAGATCTTGCTTTAAGTCTCAATGACATAGGGCCAGGGATATATATACAGCTGAGCAGCACAGCACCTGCCTGGCAAGTGCAAAGTCCTGAGTTCAATTCCTGGTACCAAAACAAAAGTCTCCATGATGGGATTTCACAACCACTGCTAGAGAGACTTAGCCTACAAAAAGGGAGAAGTCAGACAATAGTCTCTCCTGGTTTCTAATGGACAGATGGAAATTGAGACTCTTCTTACTCTATTTTCTTCACCAAATTACAGAAGCACATATGTTCTGCATTGTCTAGGCAGGCCTGAGCTACAGAGAGAATGGATTTTTCTCTGAAGTCACCATAACTTTCAAGCGAGTCTGGCCAGCGGGCCATCTGGCCACAAACCCTGCAATACTCTACTTTATTCAAAGCAGCACTAATTGCCTTGTTAACAGAGCTCCTCCCAAGAGAATGAAATTTAAGCAGAGGAATATCAGACCATGATTTGAAGAGAATTGAGTTGATCCAGGAACTGATAGCATTTCCAGCACCCAAGTCTCAGAAGGCTCACAGAGCAAATGAAGAACATTTTCATGGTATTGTCAGAGGATGTGACTTGTCAGGGCAGATTTGCAAACAGGAAAGGGAAAGAGACTATTCTTGTCTAGACATCTGATTAGTGGGAAATTGTAGGATTATGAGGAGTGTGGATTTTTCTGGCTGCCATTTCTGAGGTCAGGCTTTCTCCACGGAGGCCTAGATGAGAGAAGCAGTTGTATCCGGTGGAGACTGCTGACTGGTCCTTACCCTCCCTGGGGCTCTGCAGCGATTCCAGAGCCAGGAGCACAGCACACTGTTCCCGCCTCACTCTGCTTACCACAGTAGGCACCCGACCTGGGAGTGGGACATGCTGGGAAGGGTCACTGCCGTGCAGACAGCCCCAGGATGGGCACCCCTCCAATGAGGACAGAGGGAAAGCAGACAAAGGAAAATCACGATTTTAAAGTTATACTTTAAAAAAAACTGCCACTTCAGGACACAATCAAAGTTACCCAAGGTTGAAATGTCTCTTTTTCCCTTCCAGATAGCTCACTTAAAAAAAAATCCTAGTAGTCTTAAGGACACAGTAAGCCTATAAATTGAGCCCATGGTTTTCACCTGTAAACTGAGCCTGCTCTTTTTTCTGATATTATAACGTCATGAATTCCACAGCCCCCACCTTCGAGGAAACAGTTACTCTATCTCTAAACTCAAACACGTGTGAATACTTGGCATGCCTTGGCCACTCATGGGTGAAGTGGCAGGCGCTGGGAATTCGCACCCTGCATTGGGTGCACATAGATACTCCCAGCCCCAGGTCACAGTGCACCTCTGCTTTGAGCCCACATTGTTCCTGAGCATGTACTTTTGTAACTCTGCCTAATAAAGCTGTCTGGGCCTCTCACTGACACACCCTGAAGCGTTTTTCTGTGACATAAGTCAGTGAACCTTCCACCTCCTCCATGGGTGAGACCAGTTGAGTATGTTCTCATGGTGAGACATCCAGGGGCCCGTCAGGTGACTCTTCCTGCCCTTCCATCTCAGGGTCTATTTGCTTTCTGATCACACTTCTAGCTGGTCCCCTGGATTTGAGGTCTGGACTTGGGGATGCTTTATGCTGAAATAGCAGTGCGTGCTGTTTCCCTCACCCCGCCCAAGACACTACAGAACCATGGCTCTTCCATGCTGGCAACCATGGATTGAGGAGTGGGCAGACAAATCATTCTTGCTGGAGTGGCCACAAACCCAGTGAACTTGGGCTAGAATGACTGCAGGGGCTTAGGGAGTGGGTGCAACTCTGGAGGTGACAGGTAAGTTCCAAAGGGAGATGAGCTCAGATTCAGGAAACTTGAGGTTGCAGGTTAGGTTCCCTGCCTCAAGAGCGAAGACACTCACGAAGCTCTTCTAGTGCCTGTGTCTGTCCCCTCAACGTCCCTTCTGCTCAGTGCTTTCAGCCAGTTTGCCTACAGCAGTGGGCTGCATACTTTTGCCATGACCTAAGGCAGGGTAGAGCCAAGCAGCATCAAATCCAGCCACGTGACAGAAACAGGCACAGCACTGCGGTTTAAACATACAAAGGATCATCACATCAGCCAGCGTCCAAGGAGAACAGAAACTACTGTACTTAAAACAGGGAGTGTATTCTGGGAAATGTATTAGAGGGGTGCCAGCAGAAAGGAGAAGCCAAACCAACAGGCTACACGAGCCAAGGAGTGGGGGGGCTGACCAGCGCCGAGGCAGAGCCATAAAGAACGCAGACCTGCCCAGCGGGAGGTGGGGCTGAGGACGAGCTGCGGAGGAGATGCAAGAGTCAAGGCAGGAAGGTGTGTCACCAGACGGGGCCCTGGATGTCTCACCTCGAGGACTCTTTGGGATGGAAGAGTCTGGGCCCCCGTGCATGCCCATATCTCCCGAAGGAGTCCCCACTGGCAGAGCCAAGCAGAAATCCTGCTGACCTCAGAAAGTGAGCAACGGAGTGCAGGGGTCATCCGTGCCTGGCCAAGGGCAAGACATTTGTAAAACGCTGTCCTGGTACCCTGTGTCCTCCCCTTCCAACAATCAGATTGAGACACAGAATGAAATGTTTATATAATTATTAGCATTTATTTTACCTTCCCCCAGCTCTCCCTGAGTCCTGAAAACTTTAAATTCCTTGACGCTAGGAGGAGTCTGTTTATTTCACTGATGTAACCCCAGAACCTCTCACCCTAGGAGGTCCTCGTAGGTTCTTTAGAATTGCTGATTGGAAATGAATGAATGAATGAATGAGTGAGTGTGTACTGCCCATCTTGCAAGTAACAGATTCTCAGAATGTTGCATGCAGGATGTTAGATTTAGAGAAACAAAAACTCCATGAAGTCTGGGTGGTATACCCAGCCCCTTGGGGTATACTTAAGACCTTAACTTCATGCAATTTCAGCAGGGTCTTACAATGTTAACAGATTTTATTTCATTAGCAGAATAGGATTCTTCCCCTGGATGAAATGAAATTATTTCATAAACTATAAAATGCTGTATCAGTGTTAGTGATTATATTAAAAATTATTGCACTGTAACATGGGTGAACTCAGTTTCCACAGGGAAAACATTTAGAGTTCTTCCTTTTTAAGATGTGTTAACACCAGGGCACAGGTGACCACTTAAGCCATTTAGTCACAAGAAGCAAACCAAGATGGGGATGATGAGAAACTGTGTGGAGACCATGGGGGACAGAGGGAGGGAGTGGGAGTCCAGTGATGGCTGGGAGCTGAGAATCAGAAGTTGTAAGGAGTGAATGAAGCCAATTCCACTTGGTGCAGAAGTATAGTTGGAATTTGCCTGGGTGAATTTTGTGAGACCAGAAGGTGATGAGCAAGTTGTTAGCTATAACAAACTACCACCAACACAACTTGCATCTGTTTATTGTCTTGGATAGAAATGGGGCTGGAGAGGCGGGCACTGCTTTGCTTTGCTTTGCTTTGCTTTGCTTTGCTTTGCTTTGTCTTTGTAGTATCTTTTCTCTCCTCCTAGACAAGCTGTAGCTTCCTACTGAGGAATGTGGTACTGGTTTCTAAGACGGTCCTGGCGAACCTCAGCCTCAGGTGTTGACAGCTTTATATGATCTGCACAACCAAAAAGAAATTACAGACACAGCAGCATAAAAGACAAGGTGAGAGCTCTTGTGTTCTCTCCTGGATCACTTGCCTGCGAGCTGCCATGTCATGAGGCTCTCAGGCAGCCAGTGTGATCACTAATTGTGAGGTTGACTTGAAAGGTTTAAAAATGCCCGATGGATTAGTGGAGCACCGTTCTGGGTGTGTCTGTGGATGACTGACAGGTAGGCATCAAACTGAGGAGGGAAGATCCACCACGCCGGACGTGGGCGACCCCAACCAACAGGTATGTAGCCCAGACAGAATAAAAAGGAGAAGAAAGTTTGAGCTTTTCTTCAGAGGAGGAGCTTTATTCATCTGCAGTTCCTTTGGGCTTCTGACACAGACCCTTGGGGTCTCTGGTACATACTTACAAGGACCCTTCCACCTTCAGCTGGATCCTCTGGATCAGATGCAGAAAACCATTTTCTTGCACATGGAGCAGGGGCCATGCTAATCTTCTCTGTGTTGTTCCAGATTTAGAATGTGTGCTGCTATACTGCTCTGAACTGCCCCAGCTGATTGTGGAGGGTAAGCAAGGTCAGGCCTGGTTAGTACTGAGAGGGGAGAGCATGCGGGGCCCTGTGGTAGCTTTCCTTGTGCCTCAGCTGGGCATGAACTCTGAAGTCAGAAGACAGGGTTCAAATCCTAGCTCCAACCCTGACTGACCAGTACTGCCATCTTGGGCAAGTTGTTCAAAGCCTCTGTCTGTCTCTTTCCTTTGCTATAAAAGCATGTGTAACAATAGTACGGCCAATAGCTAAGTCTGGTAGAGGCTGATAGGCAGTTAGAAAGGAACTGGGCCCAAGACAGAGACAGAGATGAGGCAAACCAGGACTGTGGTCAGGGGCTAACTTGACAGAATCGAGGCCCCAAGATGGAGGCACAATGGCTAGGCCTGTGAGCCTCCCCGGAGATAACAACAGCCCAAAGCTGCTCTGTCACCAGCACCGTCTGGTTCAATAAGCCTGAACAACACAGCAAACACATAGAAACAATGTAACAAATATGTAGACAGATGACCAGAACCCTCTGACCCTCACTCCTACACCTTCTCTTGTTTTTCTATTGGATCAATATTAGCTGAGTCGCTATACTCCTAATTCCGATTATAGTTTGACCCAAGGTACCCTGTGAGATGATTTTTATCATACAAAAGCTCCTCAGTCAAAAGAGCTCAGTGGCAACCCACTTTGGGGACCCTGGCCTCCCAGAAGCATTCTCTTAGTAAACAAATCTTCTGCTGTTCACCTCCTTGTCTTCGAGTCCACTCTTCAGAGTCACAGATGAACTCAGCACATCTAACGGGTTGGGAGTTCCTCCCCTATAATGATAGGGGGTAGTAGTGCCCACCTGACAGGGGGATTGGAGGGTTAAACAAGTTAACATCTCCCAGGCTCTCAGGACACAAATGAGGTGCTGGCATAGAATGGGCAGGGTCAAGAGGCAGCTGTTGCTGAAACCAAAGAACATTTACAGACCAGAAACCAGGCCCAGAGTGTAACTAGGTTGCTGACTCAGCAATTGTGCAGAACCTCCACTTTTCAGCCCCGCCTGACTTGTCCACATCTCCAACCTGTTAATCAGCCCCTGGAGAGATGCCCCTTGACAGTGAGCCCAAAGTAACCTGCACGTGAATCGTGTAACGGCTCCCAGCTCACTCCAGCAGGGTTCCAAGCAGAAAAAAGAAAGCTCTCCCCTGGCCTGTGGGGGAGCGGTTTCCACCCTACCACACATTCTGCTCTCTGCTCCAGCCTGGACGAACAGTCTCTCCTGGTGGCTTCCCAGTCTGAAGTCCCCTCATCTACCTAGTTTGCAAACCACACCTGGTGTGGGTGAATCCATTCCTCTGGCTTATCTTATTTCACTGAGACTGCACTGGGCAGGATGTGAAAGGCAAGTTGTCTGAAGAAGCGCTGACAGATGCTTTTGAACAAGCAAGAAAGTGACATGGGTTACTGGGAAATGACCCAGGATAAACAATAATAGGCCACAGGATCAGAAGCCACCTAAGGGGCTGGAGGAAATGATTAACATGACCAGGATCGGTGCAAGTCCCAGGATTTGTAGATGTATGGGGACTTGGTCGTTATGAAACATGTATTTATTGAGCACCTACTATGTGCTGGGTATCAGTCCAATAACTGAAGAAGCAGTGGTGAATACAACACAGTGACTGACAATTTAATGATTGATATGGACAAATATAAGATCAGAAAAAAAGAAGAGAAAGTCTTAGATTGGGTACCCCAGAAGCAGTCTCAGACAGTGATTCAGTGCAAGTGATTTTTGCTGTTTTGTTTTGTTTCACTGTTTAGGAAAGTTCCTCACTCTTTCAGAGAGTGAAGTAAGGAAGTTATAAATGGGGAAAAGTCCAGCAATGTGTGGTCTTAGGCCTGATCCACAGAAGACTCTGAAATTTTCATATGGGGCTGCAAAATTCTCCCCACCCTGAAGTCAGGGAGCCAACTTTGTGTCCTTGTCTTCAAGGCACCAGCAGTGGCTGCCCTGGGTGGATGAGGAAGGGACCATCACCTCCCTGTTCAGGGGGCGATTCTCCAGAGGCAGCACATCTGGGAGCCACTGGAATGCACGCACTGGCCTTAAGGACCTGAAACAGCAACCATGTCCACCTCAGGAGGAAGGAGGATATGGTAAAGTGAAACTCGAGAGAAGGGCCAGCGAGACCTCACTGAGGAGAGGCTTTTGAGACGTGATTGTGGAATGCATGGTGCTTTTGTGTAGGAGACAGGAAGAAGAGGCAAGCAGGTGCCAAGAAGGAGAAGTACCAGCTGCACAGGGAAGCTTACCATGGCGCAGGGGTGATGTGCAAAAAGAAAAAGGAAAGGAAGACAAAATAAGGAAGGAGAGGTGGCAGTGGGGACAGAATAAAAGACGAGGTCATTCTGCAGTGCCGCAGGGCAGAAGGGAAGCAAGTCGTGCAGGCACCGGTGCCCACGGCTGCAGCTCCTTTGTGAGAGCTAAGGAAACACCTGTGATGGTTTCTCTTGGTTGTCACCTTCCTGAACTGAGAGACACCTAGAAGATTTTGCCACACTTCTGGTTGTGTCCATGAGGGCATTTCCGGAGAAGACTGGCACATAGGTCATCAACTGAGTGTGGGGAGCACTAATGACAGGCTAGGCCCAGGTGGACAAAATGCATAAGCGGGAAGCTCAGCTGCGTGTGCAGGGTTGGCCATCCTGCATCTGCTTTCTGCTGTTGGGTCACTGCCACCCTGGCATCAGATTGCAGATTCTTCAGCCTCTGAGCTCATGCCAGCAACTCCCCAGGGAGGTTCCAGGCTGTCAGGCTCAGACCAGAGCTACACCATTGGTCTCTCTTGTTCTTAGGCTGCCAGCTCTTAGGTGGGGCAGGTACTATTTCCCTGGTTCTCCAGCCGTTAAGGGACTATCCAGCTTCTGATCTATAAACCAGTCTAACAAATCCATTGTCTTGGTTACTTTTCTCTCAAGGCTGAGACAAAATACCTGATGCAGAGAATTAAGAAAGGGAAGGTTTATTTAGCTCACAGTCTGCAGAGGTTTCAGTCTGTACTCAGCTGACTCCAAGGCAGACTGGCACACTGGCAGAGGGCAGCGGTTCATGGTGGCAGAAAACAAGAGTAATAAGAGCAAAAAAGGGAGGCGTGGCAGCAAGCAGCCTCTTTCCCTCCCTTACATTGTGTGCAAACTGTCCCCCCAGGCGGGTGTAGTGCTCACACCCATAATCACAACGTTGCACCATGAATCAATCATAAACTCTACATGCTCACCCCATGACTGCTTGAGTCTTTGGGGAGACATCCAGACACAAACCATAATGTTATGCTCCTAGCCCCTCAAAGACTCATTCACATTCCTTTATGCAAAAGACATTTTAGTTCATCTCTTGAGAGTTGCCAATGTCCTAACAGTTTCAGCATTGCTGAAAAGGCCAAGTCCCAAGTCTTCTCCGGGATGTAAAGTAAACTTAGCAGGGAGCCCCTGTACAAATGAAAACAAAGTTAAACATTTTCAACATTCAATGGCACAAGGTAAACATTACCATTCCAAAAGGTACAAACAGGGTGATACAAAGCATTAGGACCAAAGCAAGTCCAAAATCCAGCAGGAAAAACATTTAAGTCCTGTAATTCCATATGGAACACTCCAAGCAATCTGTGATAAGTTGTGAGCTCCAAAGGCCTTGCATGGCCCCACCCCTATGGCGCTTCTGGCGGCTGTAGCTCTTATGGCTTCGCTCTTGGGACTGTTTTGCTCCCTCCTTGCAATTTTCCGTAGATGATCCATGTTCCTGGCTTTTCCAAATACCTGTGGTCTCCAGTGCACCTTTTGCTTCACACTCACAGCTTCACACACTGCCCTCTTGGGGTCATACCGCCTGGCCTCCCAGGCCTTTTGAAATCTAGGTGGAAGCCTTCTTAACCTCAGAACTCTTGCATCCTGCATGTGCCTAAAACCAGTGCCATGTGGATGATACCAAGGTCTGCTGCCACCTGGAGCAGTAGCCAGGCTTTCCTCTCTCTTGGCCAGAGAGGTTGAGTGCCTGGATTGCTGGGTACTCTGAACCTCATTCTGAGGAACAAATTCTCTGTGCCACCACTATTCTGGAATGTGACGCTCTGCAGCTGCTTCTGATGTCCTCAGGCCATCTTTCATATTCTCTGGCTCCTTCTCAGCAGTGGAGATCTCCTCAGCTCTATCTTTGCAGTGTGCAGCTTTGCTGGAGCTTTTCTCCTGGCAAAACTCACAACATGCTAAATCATCCTGCTTGGCTCTTTGCTCTTGATTTGCTCTTGATTTTAGCCATAAATAGGGCTAAAAGCCCAACAATAGCCATGCCAGTGCCCTAACATTCGACTGCCTTGAAATTCCTTTTGTCAGATTAATCAGTCTGCTGCAAAGTCTCTGGACGCAAGCAAAATGCATACAAACTTTCTTCCAAGCCATAACACTGGACTCCAACAAGCAATGCAGTCCTTCTTTCCAGCAGAAACCTCCCAAACCCGGTCTCTACCCGCAAGATTTCTATCAGCCTTCTGGTCTTCTGAGCTCTGACCAGAATTGCCCATACCAAACAGCCTAAGACATTCTAGAGCTTCCCTTTCAGGTGACATTTCTGAAACTGTCCAAACTTTTCCCACAAGCCATTCTCAAAGGCTCTTGAGCCACATGGTCAGGTATAGTCACAGCAATGACCCCACTTCCCTGGAACCAGATTCTGTCTTGGTTACTTTCCTCTCGTTGCTTTTGCTGCCTTCTGCTGCCATGAACTGTTACCTTCTGCCATCTGCCACTCTGCCTTGGAGTCAGCCAAGTACAGACTGAAACCTCCACAAAATGTGAGCTAAATAAACCTCTCCTTTCTTAAGTTTCAGTGTCAGGTATTTTGTGTCAGCAACAACAGAAAAGTAACCAAGACATTCATGTATACATTCCTGCTGCTTCTGTTCCTCTAGAGATCCCTACCAATACACCACTGAAAAGTAATGAGCAAAGGATTGACATGATTTCTCTTTTTTTTCAGTACCAGGGATTGAATCTAGGACTCTAAATTGCCCATGCTGAGTTCAAACTGGCAATTCTCCTGCCTCATCCCCCCAGAGTCCTGGGATGAAAGGCATGCACGTGCATGTCCAATATGACCTCAGTTTTATTTAGGAGGCTGCCATCTTGCAAGTAGAACAGTGAGGCCATGAGGGATGTGGAGGCCATTTATGAGGCTATTGCATTAACCCAGAAGAAAAAGACGGTGGCTTAGAACAGGGTAGTGGCAGTGAAGTAAAAAAATATTGTGAAATTCCAAGTTGAGCCTGTAGGATTTTGTGGGAGTATGAAAGTTCAACATGACAGAATATAGAATGATACCTTGGCTTGAGGCATGAGGTTAAGAAAGACAGTTACCTAAACTGAAATGAGGAAACCGGGGAGAGAAGCACTCATGCAGATGATAAGAAGTTCCATTTTGCCTAAAATGAACACCCCTGTCAGGTGGTGCAAACATAGACTAATAAAAGAAAAATATCATTAATCAGTGCTAACACCAAAATAAAAAGAAGAAACTCCATCCTGGACATACTGTGTTTGACGGGCCCGCTGGACATCCATAAGTAAAAAGATGTCACTGAAAGATATGAAGTCACATGCAGTGAGTAAAGCCTTTAAAAAGAAAGAGAACAAGGCCTTGCAATGTGGTGTGGCCAAGCCACACCGTCATCTGGGTGGTGTCTGCCCAATGGCACAGGCTGGTCTGTCTGAGTCTTTGATCCGGTCAATGCATATTGGTTAAACACCCATTCTGTCCAGATATTGTGCTAGGTGTAGTGGCTCCCAGAACCAGCCCATGGAGTATCACAGCTCACAGTGCTCACAGTCTGAGAAATCTGTATAATGGTGGTGCAGTGCTGACAGGTAGACAATAGGCTCCTCAGCGATGCACTGGCAGATCCTTGACCTCCAGGTTGGGATCTGACGGTCAAGTGGGGGGTATTCAAGTTATGAATAATCAAGAAATCACAAGATCAGAGGAGGGAAGATCGTTCTGGCCACAAAGCAAAGCACAGGAGGGAGAGCAGCAGGTGGGAGGCAGAGAGGCAGGGAGGAGGCTGTTGCTTCATCTAGGTGAACAGAAGTCAGGCAGGGGCAGTTTGGATGGGAAGAAGGGGTTACTCACAGGGCTGCTTGGCAAGTGGAATGAAGGGAACTTGGGGACAGGCTGGTACCAGTCTGTTTGGGGTGGCAGGAGGGGTTCAAGCTTGATGGCTGGTTCCTGGCTTCAAAACTCTGCATGATGATCTATCATGCAGCCGGACAGCACAGGATGACAAGCCAGAACCTGGGACCTTGGGACCGGGGGAGGCAAAGCCAGCCCCTCCCCAGAGCTATGGGGAGCACAAGAAGCTCAGAGCTACTGGGCAGGGGGTGCTGGGGTCCTGGACACGAGCACAGCTGGGCTGGCATGAGCTCTGGTGGGCTGGGCCCTATGGAAGAGGCAAGGCCAGAAGAGACAGGTCAGAGTGCCTGGGAGGAGCACAGCAATCTGCAGGACAGAGAGGGTCGGGAGACGCCAAGCGTTCATCTGGGCAATGTGTTTGAAGGGCCTGTGGAGATGCCCAGGAGGCGGTCAGAGATGCAGCTGCAGCTCTCAGGAGACAAACTTTGGAGTCACAGGTACATCCTCACACTTTTGCTACCTCAGTGTCATGCTCATGAAACGGGATGAGGCCACACCGTGTGATGTGGTCTCCGAAGTTCCTTCCTGCTCTAAACTATCTGGACCACAAACAGCCCCTCACCCCTTCCTGACACCCCATGTGGCAGCAAAGCATGCAGAGGTTGTCGGAGGGGCTAGTCTAGCCTGATTCACCGAATTCCTGTAATCAGTTTAGTTACACGGTGAAATTCAGATCAGAGCGAGGATTAGCAGAGGTAGGTTGTGAACAGTGCTTTGAACTTCACAGATGAAAGCCCCGCCCCCCCCAAGGAAGCCTGAGGTATTAGACGTGACATCAACACATTGCCACCCGGCCTCCCTGCCGCCCTGTACCAGGAGATCTGCAGCCGGCTGGGGGATCAGCTGGCATCCTAAATTGCCTTGCTGCGGCATTCCACTCAGCTGTCCCGGGGGGGTCAGATGGCCTCTGTCTTCAGCCCGCTGCTCCTGGAATGGCAAGCATTCAGGGGGCTGCCCAGCCCCACTTGTCCAGGACTCCAGGACTCTGCGGGGGGGGGGGGGGGGGATGCGCTGCCCCCCCCACTGCTCCCTCCCACAGCCCTCCTCACTGCCCCCCGACTGCCCCTCCCACAGCCCGCACTGCACACAGCAAATCAAAAGAGGCAGAGGCTGCAGGGAGGCAGAGTGGCCTCTGCACGCCTGGCCTGCAGCTCGCAGTTATTGTTCCCAGATGGGGACTGTCAGACCCTGTCAGCCTCAGACACACAGTGAGAGTGCTCCATCTGCATTCCTGGAATGTGGGGCGCCCTGGCTTCACCTTCCGCAGCCCTCTATTCAATAACATGTCAAGGCCCTTCAGTCTCACCCAGGACTGAAACCTTCTCACCCACTTACGGCCTTTGCACACGTGCACTATGCCTGTGCAATTGTTCAAGCTGGGCCCGGAAGGGGCAGGCAGTCTGGGCTGATCACACAGGCTGTCCAAAGCCAACTGGGTCTCATATGCCAGTGCCAGTTCCATGGTGAGCTTTGGAAGCCAAAGCCCTTCACTGTGCTTACTGGGCCTTGGACCTGATTGTCCTGTGCTCTGTCCCAGGGCTCCGCAGCCTATGTGGCCTCGGGGAAGGAGCATGGCGATTTGCTGGCTGCTCTTTAGCTTATGACCTGGTTGCTGGCACCACAGAAGGACTTGCCAGGGAGTAGCCGGAGGGGCCCTGGTACTCTTCAACCTACCCTCTGTACACCAGATCTGCCCAGTGGGACCCACACACAGCCCCTTCACACCAGTCCACACTGCTCGCATTCTGGCAGACACTTTTCACTAGGGGTCCCTTCCCTTTGATCTGAAAGAGCCTCAAGTTCAAACAGCACTGAATCTGCAGGCCCTGAGGGTGTCTATGGGTACAGGGGAGGGGACCTGGGGCCCAGCAATGTTCAGCAGTTGGCTCAGAGTCACAGACAGGAGTGATACAGTTGGGTCTGTAATCCCAGACTTTCAGCTTTCCAACTGCTATGGGTTGCACTGTGTCTCCACCCCCGAAAAGATATATTGAAGTGCTAAGCTCCAGAGCTTGTGACTATGACCCTAGGTGGGCACAGGATCTTTTCAGATACAGTCAAGTTGAGATGAAGCCGTTAGGGTGGGTTCTAGCCAATTACAACAGGCGTCCTCATACACACAAGGAAGATGGCCATGTGAAGATGCAGGCAGAGGCTAGAGTCAGGCAGCCACAAGCCAAGGGACACTGGCATGAAGCACCATAAAACTCCAAGGAGTGAGAAAGGGTCTTCCCCTAGATTCTCTGGAGGGAGTGTGGCCCTGCCAAGTCCCTGATTTCAGACTTCTAACCTCTAAAACTGTGAGAGAAAAGAATATTCTATTGTTTCATGGTGTCCCGGTTATGGTCTTTTCTTACAACAATCCTAAGAAACTCATATACCATCCAGTAGTGTTTCTGACACAACTGGGTGATATTTTAGATGAGAATGCAGTTCCTTAGAAGCCATCAGAGGTGACTTGCTGTAGGTTTGGTATCAAAAGCACCTACCAGGTCGTGTTTAACTTGCAAGTCACCTTTGAAAAGGACCTGATGTTCTGTCCCTTTTCCCGCCCTGAGAAAAGGCCCCAGGCAGAGCCCAGTGATGTGGGTCCCTCATCAACTTTTATACTTACTCTGTGGATTGCCATAGAACTAGAGTGACTTTTCCTCCTCATTGCTTCCTCCGGCTGCCCGATGTAACACTGGTGTTTTGCACACAAGGGTCCTCCCTGTCTGAGAGCTTTCTAGGCCCTGAAATTCTGTGATCCTTCAGAGTGGCCTCTGGGGTTAGGAATTCTTGATTTACATCTGCCCCGTGACCTCACCCTCTCCCAGTGACTTAGTTAAACCGAGTCATTTAGTTTTGTGGACGTAGTAAAGATGATAAAAGCTGGCACAGGAAACTCCGGCTCGGGCTTCAGCTGCCTGTGGGCTCTGGGTTTGGACAAGTGGTCACTTTGCAATTGACCTCAGTGTTTATCCTGACTCTCGAGAGACAGACATTAGGAATTGGCAATTTTCCGAGAATCCATTAGCCAAACTCCCTGAGTCTGTGATGATGTTTCTTATAAGGCAATTAGGTGACTTTTGCATCCAGAAATGGCTGTGTTCTTGCCCTATAACTGAGAAATGCCAGTCCAAGGGAGCTCCAAGCCCGCTGCCCCTGTCAGCTCCGCACATCCGCTGTGGCTGGTTCCCAAACCCCAATGGCCTCATTGCGTAATTCCGGGAATAACTGTCCTCATACGTATGTTCCCATTTTCCTTGCCTCACTGCCCTTTGCTGAAGCCTCTTGTTTACTACAGAAGAGCTGCGAATCTAAGCCTACCCAGGGGCAGTTCTCGCTACCCCCCATGGCATGAGTTGAGCTAAATAGAACCATACCTTTGCTTTCTTTCCAAACCAACAGGTGGAAATAATTTAAAGCCTTGTGATCATGCAATGCATGCACAGAAATTTCCCTGCATGTTTTAATGTTCCTACCAAGAAGGATACAGTGTTCTTGTCTGTGTTTTATCTACAAAGACAAGCTTTGCACTCCCAGGCCAATAGGTCTAAATAATTGGCCATTGCCGTGGGATAAGGTGAAGAGTACATCCCTTTAGAACCACAGAAAGCCATGCTTTGGGAGCAAATACCATGGTGTGGGAAAATGTTTATGATCTGCTCTTAAGTGAAAAAAGCTACTTACAAAACAGAATGTACAGTACAAAAACAATTAGGTAAATTTATGTATACATCCATAGAAATCTAGATGTCTATATTCCAAAAAGTAAATACTGATGGAACTCTCAGAGCTGTGAGCACACTGTGGCCAAGTCTGTGCATGGTGCAAGGGCATCCACTGGCAGGGGCAGGCAGTGGCTGGCATCCTGGCATAAGGTGTGCCTTCTGGAAAGACCTTTTTTTCTTCTTCTACAATGGTACCATGTTGGCTGGCATTGGCCCCAACAATTTTGAGTGAAGCTAATTTTTGTTCTATGAGCTTTTTCATGTTTCCAAAAGTACTTCAATGAGTATTGCTATTTTTGTATTAACTTTTAAAAAAATAATACATACTCTAACCAATTTTAAAGACATAAGTGTTAGAAATTTGAGAATGACCATATATCTGACGATATCAAGGAATTACTTTTAAGTGTGCTAATAATTCTATGGTTACCTTTTTAAGAACCTTTATCTTCTAGAACTGCACAATAAATTTGTGTAGATGAAATGACATGATGTCTGGAATTGGCTTCAAACAAGTCCGGGAGGCAGGAAGATGGTAGGAGTGGATACAGGGGACAGAGAGCTCATGAATTAGTTATTGTTGAGGACAAGTGCAAGGAATGTGGAGTACATAGTAGTACTTTGTCTATTTCTCTATAGGTTACAAGTTGCCACAATAGGGCTGGGGGTATAGCTCAGTGGCATAAGCACTTGCCTGGCAAGTGCAAGGTCCTGAGTTCAATCCCCGGTACCGGAAAAAAAAAAAAAAACAAACAAACAAGTTGCCACAATAAAAAGCTAAAATAAAAACACAAAACTGGTTGAAGTAATTGTGATTGACAAGTTTTTCCAGAGAAAGAGAGAGAGAGAGCATGCCTGCCGCCCACCACGAGTTGATTATACATTCCAAGATTTCAGTTATCCATGGTCAACAACCATGGTCCAAAATTTTTAAATGGAAAGTTCCAAAAATAAACAACTCATAAGTTTTAAATTGCACATTATTCTACATAGTGTGATGAAATCTCACACCACTGCACTCCAACTTTCTCAGGAGGTGAACCGTCCTTTTGTCCAGTATGTCCACTCTGTATTTGCTTAGTGCCTTGTTACCAGATCAACTGTCCCAGTAGTAGGGGAGTTGTGTTCAAGTGACCTTCATGTAGTGGCCTAAGGCCACCTCACAATGCCTCCATCGTGCACCTCACTTGACCTCCCATGGGCATTGCACTATTTACACCATCTCAAAAAGAGCAAGTACTCCTGGGACAGTGGCACACAGCTGTAATCCCAGCACTCTGGAGGCTGAGGCAGGAGGATCATTGCAAGCTCAAGGCCATCCTGGGTACATAGTGAGTTCAAAGCCAGCCTTAACTACAGTGAGACGTTGTCTCAAACAAACAAACAGCATAATGGAATGTTTAAAGCAAAAGAGATAGACCACATTCACATAACTTTTATTAGTTTATTGTTATAGTTATGTTATTTAGTTATTAGTCATGGTTCCTTTCTTACTGTGACAAATTTATACATTAAATTTTCTCATAGGTATATATGCATAGGGAAAAAACTAGTTCCGTCCGCCTTAAGTATTCACGGCACCGTATCTGTGAACTAGACCAACTGCAGAGCGAGAATACTTGGGAAAGATACTGTCTGTGCTGGACACCCATAGCTTCCTCCCATCATTACTCCCTAAACAATATGCAACGCTGTTTTCACAGCATTTAAGTTAC
Source organism: Dinomys branickii (assembly GCA_004027595.1). Taxonomy (NCBI): domain Eukaryota; kingdom Metazoa; phylum Chordata; class Mammalia; order Rodentia; family Dinomyidae; genus Dinomys; species Dinomys branickii. The sequence goes on from PVLD010004318.1 coordinate 89,108, forward strand.
ATTAGGTATTTTAAGTAACCTAGAGATGGTTAAGGTATATTGGAGGATGAGAGGAGAGTTATATACCAATGCCATGCCATTTTCTAAAAGGAAATCAAGTATCTGTGGGTTTTGGCATCTGTGAGACTCCTGGAAGCCTCCCCCGGGAGACTAAGGGTACTGTGCTTGTGTAGTGCTCAGCACTCTCTGAGGTTTTAGGCGCCCACTGGGGACCTTGGAAAGAATCCCCCGTGGGTAAAGGGAACCTACTGTATATATGGGAGAAGGGGAGTCAAGAGATTTTTTAAAAATTGGTTCACACAATTACAGCAACTTTTGCTTTTCAAATTCCACAGGATTGGCCAGCAGCCTGGAGATCCAGGACGGAGCCGACATGGCAGTCCAAAGCCTGAAGGCCGCTTGCCCCAGAACTCTCTTCTGCTTGAAGAAGGTGAGTCTTTTGTTCCCGTCAGGTCTTTGAGTGGTAGGATGAGGCCTGCCTGCCTGAGGGTGGTCTTTACTCACACCGTTTTACACATGAAATCCATCCCAAAACATCTTCACAGAAACATGCACAAAGACGTCTGACCACATTACCTGGGCACCGTGGCCCAGCCAAGCTGATACCCCAAATCAGCCTTCAGTCCCTGTGGCTGGGAGAGATTGGGCTTCCCCTTGCTGCTCTGCTTAGAGTCGAATGGTGCAAACCCACAGCTGTTTGGGCGTCCAGCAGGTGGGAAGTGAGGCCGCTGGGGGAGCCGCTGAGTGGGGCCAAGAAGGAGAGCAGAGAACGGCCCTGCCCGCTCTGCACTGCTGGCTGCTCAGCCGGGCTGGCACCTCTGCCGGCAGTTAGCTGGAGATGCCCATGGGGAAGCCGCCAGGAGATCTGACAAAGCAGTGACATCCCCACCACCACAGCTAAAGGTAGGTAAACAGTCTCGTAAGCGGATTGTGAGAGAGCCAGGCTGACTTCCGCCCGGAGCCTTCACAGAGCCATAGGTTCAACTATGCAAAGACCTAAGCAGCAAATCTGCTCCACTGAGACAGTAAAGGAGGGAATGAACCGATCTGCAGCAGGAAGAGCCAGATTGGCCACAAGAGAAAAGTCAATAGCAGCAAGGGGATGTGAAACACAGGGTCACTGCATCACCTCAGAACCTGTTCAGTTATAAGGAATTAAAAACTAACCATGGTGGAAGTCACAGTGCACTTTAAATTTTTGTTTTTATTAACATGCAGCAGTAGTGAGGTACAGTGTGATTGTTTGGCACAAGCACACAGCGTGCTCAGGGCACTCAGCATCTCCATCTCCTTGTCATTTCCTTGTGTTCGGAGGCTTTGAGTGCCTCTGTTCTAGACCCTCACAAAGTACATCACAGTTATTGTTGTGCACGCCTGTAATCCCAGCTCTCCAGAGGCCGAAGCAGGAGGATGGCAAGTTCAAGCCCAGCTTGGGTTACATACAGAGTTCAAGCTAAGCCTGAACTATACAGCAAAAAATAAAATTAAAACAGAAACCAGATGTTTCCCAGTCTCTGCTTTTTTTTTTTCTTAACAACTATAGACACAAACAACTTTTTAGTAAAACAGACGCCTGTACATATGTCTTTGCAGTGGTAGATGCTGGGCCGCCATGTGCACTTCGCAGGGGAGAGTGAAGACAGCAGACCTGCACTGCCCAGGAGGGGAGGCTGAGTCCTCCGTGCTGAGCTTTACCCAGCAGAGTGTCACCTGGTCCCCTCTGCAGGGTGGGCCCTGGGGAGACCTCCTGTTGCTCAGCCACAGCTCCTTATCCATTGTCACCAAAGCATCACCTGCAGGGCTCGGGGACATGAGGTGTCTCATTAGGACAGCATTTGCTTTTCGTGCACCATCTGTTGTCTTGGGACAGTGAAGTGTTTACTGAGGCACAAGCGTGGCCTCTGGTTTCTAAGTTTGGGTTCCAGCTCCTTACTTCCTGTGTGAGAACTTTCAAGCCCATCTCACCTGCGGAATGAGCACAGTGACTCACAATTTACTACTGCAAAAATGTCTGTATATGTCTATGTTTTGGGACCCAGAGGACAGTGTGGCTGGGGCAGGAGGGTATAGGGCTGTCGCCCCCATCCCTGCCTGCCTTTCCATCTGCCCCTGATCTTCCTCCGCCTTCTCTCTGCAAAGGACATTTGGATCTATTTGAATAATCCAGGGTGGTCTCATCTTGAGGCTATTAATTATATCTGAAAAGCCCTTTTGTCAAATGAGGTCACTTTTATAGGTCCCACAGTGAGGACTTGGACATACCTTTTGGAGGGCAGAACTCAATAATGCAAAACTGCACACACACACACACACACACACACACACACACCCATCCTCCTGATGCTCCTCACCCTATGCAAGTTATTCCAGGGTGCTTGCTACCTTCTAACAGGCTGTATTTTTTTCTTGTTTATTGTGTTCTTCCACTAGAATGTAAGCCCCACTAGGAAAGAGATTTCTGTCTGTTATGCATGGTAATAATGTAACATGAGAATCTAGACCTAGAACAATGGCGGCGAATAGTAAACACTCACTAAATTCTCAGTGAATGAATGGCATGTGTTATAGGTAACCAGTGATCTAAATAGCTCCTCTCAGACAGCAGCAGTCAATATAATACATGCCTGTTAAATAAAATGAGACTTGTAAGTCTACGCTCAGAAAAACCCTGAGAGATTGTCACTGGAGATGTAGAATTAGGCCCTTCCCGAACTACTCTTTCTAGTTATTTGGGTTTTTCGCTCCCCCTTCCCCACCAGCTTTCCAAGTCTTGAGCTGCTCTTTGGGAGCACTATTATGGGAACTCAGTGTTAAGTGGTTCATGAGTTGGCTGAGCTGAAAATTCTTCCCTCAAAACTGGAAAAGGTTACACGTCCACAGGACACATGTCGGTCTCTGGATAAGGCGTGTAATTATTCACGCTTGTGAGCTTGGTAACTGATAACAGCTTCCATGCTGTGTAATTAGAAAGCAGAGGGAATGATCAGTCCAAGATGCTGCTGGCCAGGCTGTTGACGGCCCAGGCTGAGCAAACCAGGACTCCTTGGACAAACATGCCGAGGGGCGTTCTGCACCTGACTCCTGGCAGCGCCACGCTCGGCCACACGCTGCTTCAGAGCTCGCATGAGGTCCCCACCCTGTATAAGACAGTCTGGGATAAGCCGCTTCTCCTCCTCATTAGTGCATATCTGCCTACATGATGCTCCAACTCACCCTAAGGATTTTGTACCTGTACATAATACATCTTAATTCTTCTTTTTTCCCATACTCCTTCCCTCCTTCAGCCATTATACTCTCTTCTTTATTTCCTGAAATAATGACCTTCAAGCCTGAAAAAAATGGTGAGCTGGCAAAAATGTAATTTGTAATGATATTTGTTTTCTGTTTTATTTTATTTTTAACTGACAACACAATTCCATAGGTTTACGGTGACAGTGTGATGTTACAATACACAAATAGTGGCCACTGGCTTAACCAAGCTGCCTCTCCTTTCTCACACTGCAGCCCCTCTGCATGGGGAGAGCAGGTAAAGTCTACTCTTAGCAATTTTGAAAGACACAGCGTAAAATTATAAACAGTGTCACTCTGAATAAGTCACTGAAACTTACTCGTCCTAACAAATTCTGTGCCACTTGCCCACTCACCCCTGTCCTCACCCTGTCCCTCATGGCCTGAGATAGCTCTCTGCTTCTGTAACCTGGCATCTCAGGTTCCGCCTGTAAGAGAGATCATGCAGTTTATATACTTATTTACTTAGCATAACATCCTCTAGGTTCAACCGTCTTGTGGAAAATGGCAAAACTCTTCATGATGACTTAAAATATTGGTTGTGCATAAGGACCACACTTGCTTTGTTCGCCCATCTGTTAATTGGTGCTGTCTAGCTGCTTTGCCTACCTTGGCGACTGTGGATAATTTTACAATGAACATGGGAATATGATGTCCCTTTAACACACTGATTGCTTTTCTTTTGACATATGCACTCTGTAGGGCTGATGGATTACGTGGTAATTCTATTTTTAATTTTTTGAGGAAAAGAATATAATTTGTTACTTGAAGTTTTCTTTGTTTTGTTTTATTTCAACTTAGTATGGCTGGGCCACACTAGTCTGGGCCTTCTGGAAAGTTCACAAAACAGTAGTCTTTAAATAATAATTTTTCTTTTTGTTGACAGTTTTATTTATTTTTAAAGTTTTTAGTATATGTTTGTCAGTTGGCAGAGATATTGGCAATAATTTATTTTTTTAAACAGTGAGACATAATTTGAAGAGCATTTGGAAAATACAGATGAACAAAAGCAAGAGAATACTTTCTATTGCCTAGAACCCGCTGCCTGAGACTCTCGCAGCCAGGCTCGCACTGTGTCTCCCCTGTCTCCTTGCACCTCACACCTTTTGTTCAGCTGTCTGTCCAGGCTCTCAGGGACTTAAGGATGGCATGTGCTGCCATCTCTGCCAACCTGCCAATATCCCGGGCCTTGTTCCCTCACCTGTGCCCCGACTCCCAGACCCAATCCTGCAGAAGTCCTCTCCTTGTGTTAGTGCTGCGAGGGTGCAATCACAGGCATCCAGAAAAGATAGTGCGGCCCCAGTCCAGATCTTTCCCTGCCAAGATGTCCTGGCTGTGGGTCCGTCTCAGGATTACTGTAGACCTTTGGCTTCCAGCAATTAAAGAATAAAATGAGTGAGCTCTCTTCATTATTTATTTATTCATTCACTGGACAAAAACCAACTTTCTGCTCTGTGTCCATGTCTCCATTATCAACTGCTGCAAAATGAACAACCTCAAAACAAAGCGGGTCTTTAATAAAAGCAATTTATTATGACTGCTTGCAGGTTAGTGCGTTGGCTGAGATCACCTGGGGTCCCACGTGGGACATTGTGTGGCTGCAATCAAATCCAGCTGGAGCTGGACATTCACAGCCCCTCATAGGGCTGCCCTCGGCACTCCCGGGACTTTCCCCATCCATACAGTGAATACCTCCCAGGCCTCCTCCACTCCACCTGGGCTTTGCACACAGTGGTGTCTTCAGTACTTTTGTACCCTTATGTGGCAGCTGGCTTCCCCAGGTGAAAGCAGAAGCTGCCAGGCCAGTTAAGGGTCATAAGTACAGTGTCACCACTGCCACCCTGCATGTGTGAAAGCCATCACAGGGCCTAGACAGCTCCAACAGGCAGGCAAGTAAACTCTCCCTTTTGATGGAAGAGCAGCGGTCACACTGCGGGAAAGAGCATGGGTGGGAGGCACCGTTGCCAACATCTTTGGAAGCTACCCTTAGCCCTAGGTGGGCGCTATATATGTCAGGATACACAGAGGTGAGGCAGCTCAGTGCTTAGAGCTAATGTCTAGGAGCCAACACAGATGTTACACAAACCATGCTTGAGATGCATTATTTCCACACAGAAGAGCTACGCGCTGTGAAGGAAGAGGACAGGACAGGAGAAGAGCACAGGAAATTTGTGGGGAGGCATCTCGGAGCACAGAGCTCCTAGACGGAGACTAAGGAATGGACAGGAGGCACCAGAGCAGACAGCGCCACGCAGGTGCTGGGTGCAAGAGGAGACTGGACTGAGCAGTGGGGGGCAAAGGGAAGTGGGTGCGGGGGAGGGGGAGTAGTGAGCCCTGCTGCCCACTCTCGACCTGGCAGCCTGAGTGTTCAGGGATTTTTCTCAGCACAATAGAAAACACTGGTTTTGTTTAGGTTATGCTCAGCAAGTAACAGAAACCATAAGTAGTGTAAGCAAGGTAGAAATTCTCTCCCTCACATGAACTGAGTGTTGTATAACCCAGTCGAGGCTGGAGTGCCTGTTCCTAGTATCAGGAACCTAACATCTTTCATCAAACACCATCTACGAACAGCTTACCCCTGTCTCATTATGCAGGATGGCTGCTTGACCCCAGCTATCACATCCACATGGTGGCCAGCAGGAGAGAAGAAGGGTGTGTTTTCTCTTTTTCAAGATACATATTACTTCCACTTTCTCTCTTTGTCCAGTTTAATAGGTCTCAAACTCCACAGGGCCCACAGTGCGCACACCGCTTCGCTCCTCGCAGGGCAGACTCGGACATGCACCAGACTCCCCGGACCTCAGCTCTGTAGAAAGGAGGGGTTCCCTCATCTCACAAAAGTAACATAGGAGCCAATGAGATAAGAGTAAAAGGGGTTAGCGGAAGGGGGAGCCAGCAGTCCTTTTCAGAGAAGATGTTACTATTGAGAACCGTTTAAGGATTTGGAAACACTAAGGAAATACACGCCCCTCCCTCTTTCCAAGCTTCCGGCTATAACCCGGCAGCCAGCGAGAGGGGCTTCCCAGGCGGAGTGCAAGGACCTCCCATCCCAAGTCCTGCAGCGAGCGGCACTGGACTGGTGTCATCGGATTCCTCGGCAATGCCAGCGCGAGTCTGCCCTGCTCCCCAGGCACAGCACGTCCAAGGCGTTGGTCCCAGTTCAGCCAGCGGAGGTAATGACCGGAGTGAGGTTTCCAGGGTCGCTGGGCCCGTTCACCTGACAGTGGGAGAAGCAGCATTTGGGGCAACTCGGTCCCTGAAGCCTGGATTCACGGCAAAGGTGGGGACCAAACCAGAATCCACATTTTCTTGCTCAGACAATCTCCCCTGGCCATGCTTTAGTAAGATTAGCTATTGTTCATGACTGCCTGCTAAGCTAAGGGGCAGGCCCTGAGCTACGTTCCTTAATATCTCATTCAGTCCTCAGCAGTTAAAGAGGTGGATGCCGGCTGTCACGGGGTGGAGTCCAGAGATGTTCTCAAGAGAGGAGGTGGGAGCCCACCGCACCCCAACCACAGGGCAGGTTGTAGGTTTGCTGACTTACCGGCACCAGGGGGAGGCACCAAAAGGCTGATCAGGCGGCACTAAAGCAGCACACACGGGGAAGAGCAGGCCCAAGTGAGGCGCACCACGGTCAGTGCTGCGTTCTCCGAGGTCCTGTGGGCTCGCTTCTTCCAGATGCGTGAGCTAGGGCAGTGGCAGCAAACCTTCCAGAGCTCCCGCGGAGCTCACAGCCCGCGGCAGCCGTGCGCCCCAGGTGTGTGTTCCTTGTCAGTCAGGCTGCCCACCGGCTGGGCTGGGCGAGAACGCCAGCCTTTCTCTCGCCTTTGAAGGGCAGGGTGCGCTCTCTCCCTAATAGCGCTGTCTCCTGGGGGATGCGAGGCTGCGGGAGGAAAAGCTGCAGGCGGGATTTACAGGGGAGCAGAAGGAGCCCAGGTGTTTCAGGCTGATTTTTGTATTGGTACATTTTGATGACACCCATCCTAGGTGGTTTGTACCTGTGCGTGATGTACCTTGCTTCTTTTTGCCCCCATCCCCCTTTCCTCCCTCAAACCCTCTTCCCCTCTTTATCTACGGAAGCTGTTTCCACTTCCTTCCTTCTTTCTTTTTTCCTTGTCCATTTCTACCTCCCCAACTTGTTCCCCTTCTCATTTGAACATTTTCTTCCCATTTCCCAATATCTGTTATACATTTTGATACTTACTTACTCTTTTGGTTCCTCACACCAGAGAAACTTAGTTTAGTGGGAGGTATTTAAACAGGTATGTCCAGTTTACTTTACTTAAGAGTATGCCCTCAAGCTGTATCCATTTAGCTAGAAATGTCTCAAGTTTATCCTTCTTTATGGCAGAGTAGTACTCTGTTGTATGAAAAAAAATCCACATCTTCTTTATCCATTCATCAGGTGATGGGCATTTGGGCTGTTTCCAAGATTTAGCTATTACCGACTGTGCCACTGTAAACATGGGGACACATAAATCACTGTGGTAAGATGCCTTTAATCCTTTTGGGAAGACACCAAGAAGGAGAATACCGGGGTCAAATGGAACCTCTAGTTTTAGTTTTTTGAGGCATCTCCACACTGATTTCCACAGTGGTTGCATGAGTCTGTGTTCCCACCAGCAGTGGAGAAGGGTTCATCTTCCTCCACAGCCCCACCAGCATACGTTATTAGTTCATCTCTGGACAGTAACTACTCTTTCTGGAATGAGATGGAATCTCAGTATTGTTTTAATTTTCATCTCTCAAATGACCAGTGATGTTAAACATTTTTTCCTATGTTTATTCTCTGTTACTAATTTTTCATCTGAGAAGTGTCAATTCATTTCAGATGCCCATTTTTTGATTGGGTCTTTAAATTTGGGGGCTCTGATTTTTTTGAGTTCCTTATATGTTCTAGATAGTGGTCCTTTTACTGTGGGTTTTCTTTACTCTGTTGGTGGTTTCTTTTGCTGTGCATAACTTTTTAATGAGATCCCAGTTGCTGATTGCTTGTGATATTTCCTACGTGATGAGTTTTGTTCAAAGCATGCCTGCACCAATGTCTTCAGGGTTCTATTTGTTCTTGCTTCCTCCAGATTTAATATTTCTGTTTTAATATTTAGGTCTGTGATCCATTTTGATTTTAGTTTAGTGCATGGTGAAAGATATGGATCTAGTTTTAATCTTTGGCATGAGAAAAGCTAGATTTTCTAATGCCATTTACTAAAGAGGCTATCTTTCTTCTAGTGAAGATGTTTGGCTTCTTTGTCAAAGATAAGGTGGCTGAGTGTATTTGGAGTTGTTTCTGTGTCTTCCAATCTGTTCCACTATTCTCCAGTCTGGTTTTCTGCCAGTACCATGCTGTTTTTACCACTGTAGCTTTGTAGTACTTTGTAGTATAACTTTTAGTCAGGGATTATGATGCCCCCTTCCATGCCTTTGTTGCCCAGAATTTCTTTTGCTATTCTAAATTTATTCTGGTTCTAAATGAATTTTAGAGTTCTTTTCTCTAATTCTGTGAGACAAACTATTGAAATTTTGATTGGGATTGCATTAAATATGTATAACAATTTTGGAAGTACGGCCATTTTCACACTAATGATTCTTCCTACCCTAGGAAAAGGGATACCTTTCCAATTTCTGATAGCCTCGTCAATCTAATTTTTCAGAACACTATAGTTTTCACCATAAAGGTCTTTACCTCCTTTGTTAGATTGATTCCTAGATATTTCAAGATTTTGGAATCTTGAAAGATTTTGGACAGTATTGTGAAAGATGTTATTTCCCTAATTTCTCTCTCAATGAGTTTATTATTTGTGTACAGGAATGCTGTTGATTTAATCCAGCATAGCTGGATACAAAGTCAGCACTCAAAAATCAATAGCATTCCTGTACACAAACAATAAACAGACTGAGAGAGAAATTAGGGAAACCACACCTTTCATCAGAGTATCTAACATAATGAAATATTTTGGAATCAATCTAAAAAAAGGAAGTAAAAGATCTATGCTACTGAATTTGGTAGAAATCTTCTAGTCTTTTACTGGAGTTTTGGGGGGGCTTCTGTGTATTATCTTATCATTATCTTAAGATAATGATAATTTAATTTCTTCCTTTCCTATCTTTATTGCTTTTATTTCTTATTCTTACCTAATTGCACTGACTAATGCTTCCAAAACTATATTGAGTAAGAGTAGTGACAGTGGACATCATTGTATTGTTCCTCAGTTTAGAGTAAAAGCTTTGAGTTTTTGTCCACTTAGTACGATGTTGGCTACTGGTTTGTCATAGATGCTTTCATCAGATTGAGATGAAGACAATCTATTCCAATTTACTGTAGGGTTTTTATCATAAATAGGTCTTAGACTGTCTCAGATGCTTTTTCTGCATCTTTTGAAATGGTGATACAGTTTTTGTCCTTGGTTCTGTTAATATGGTATGTTTACTGAACCATTCCTGCATCCCTGGGATGACACTTACTTGGTCATGGTATATAATCTTCTTGATGATTTCCTGCATTCTGTTCACCAGAATCTCACTGAGGATTTTTGCATCTACATTCATTAGGAAGATTGGCCTGTAGACCTCTTTTTTGGTTGGATCCTTCTCTCATTTTGATATTCAGGGTAATGTTTAATTTCCAGAATAAACTTGGGAATATTGCTTCTCTTTCAATTTTAGTGAAGGGTTTGAAAATTAGCAGCATTAGGTCTTCTATAAATTACTCAGACAATTCAGCAATGAATCTGCAGGGCCTGGGCTTTTCTTTTTTGATAGGTTTTTTATTACATCTTCAATTTGATTGACTGAATTATTGAGAATTTTTATACTTTCTTAATTTGGTGTTAGTAATTCATATGTATGTAAGAATCTATCCGTGTCTGTATTCTCCACCTTATCAGAGCAGAGGTGATCGCTCTTATTAGAGTTCAAAGATCATCAGTACATATCCAAGTATTGCTGATCTTCTGAATTTCTGCAGGATCTGTTCCAGTTTTACCCTCCTCATGCCTGTCGGCATGGATGTCTTTTCTTTCCTTTTTTTGATAAGGTTGCTAAGGGTCTGTTAATTTTATTTAACCTTTCAAAGAACCAACTCTTTGATTCATTGATTCTTTGTATTGTTGGTAGGTTTTAGTAGTACAGTCAGCAATAACAATAGCATCAAACATGGCCTAGTGGGGCTGGGGATATAGCTCAGTGGAATAAGTGCTTGCCTAGCAAGCGCAGGGTCCTGAGTTCGATCCCCAGTACCGCAAAAAAAAAAACAAAAAACAAACAAACAAACAAACATGGCCTAGAAAATGACAAACCACAGTAACTATTGCTTTGCCACCTTTAACTATGTGAACGAGATTTATGGTTATATAACAAAATCTAAAATGAACCAGAAAATTGCATGCAGTAAACATGCCCTCAATGTGGTAATTTTACCCTCAAGGGAGAAAATTAAACAGGGGTTGGGGGAAATAAGGAAATAGCGATAGCAGGATAGGAAGGAAAGAAGCTGGAGAACAAAGGAAGATTACGCAAACTGTGGGACACTAGTGAATAAGACAAGAGGGAAAGAGAGAAGGAAGAAATAAAAACAAGAACAGAACAACCACCACAAAAAAAAAACTAGAAACAGTGTTCACACTTATATAAAAACAAGAACAAACAATCTAAAAAAAAGAAAAGAAAAACAGAAAAAATAAGAAAAGAAGTGCCCACTTGCAGGTCTGTCTTTGCTGTCACTGGGCAGAGACCAGATCTGGGCTGATTAATCCCAGCAAGCCAGCATACATTTGAAATAGGGTAGTTGATCATCCTAGCAAGTCTGCATGTTTCATTCCACTGAAGTTCAGGCTGGTTTCTGCTTGTGAGTCTGGAACCCAGTATTCTTTGCAGCCTGCACTGATCCCTGAGACTCTTGCTGACTTGACCTCATTTCTGCCTCACCTTGACATTTGGAGCCAGCCCACAGCTGCTCTGAGTTCCAAGACCAGCTGGTCTCTTTCCAAGATGGTAACTAGCTGATCACCCTCTCCCAGAGGACATCTGAATTTGAGTAACTCACCCGCCACTGCAGTAGTCCTCTGTGTCCAGTGTTCTATCCCACTGGTGCGTTTCTCCATGGAGACCACTGGGCTCACCAGTAGTCACCGTGCCTTGCAGGTTCAAACCACCCTTCCCACACAGTGAGTCAGGTCTCCAGGAGAAAGTGCTGCTTGCCACCTCCTTCTGAATTGAGGTCTCGCTCTTTGCTCTCCCCATGGTTCTCAATTCTTGCTTCAGATCGTTTCTGGGTCCTGGGTACCCACTTTCCTCCTTCTTCTCTTCCTTATGTTGCTATATTCCAGTGTCTGGACTCCAAATCTCAGAGAGGCTGTTTTCTTGCTGTTCACCCCTCTGCCATCTTCCCCGAGGTCTCTGAGTTCAGTTTACATGCTGAAGAATTTGTTTTGGAATGATTGTCATGGAAAGGAAAAAGGCATTGTAACTTCAGATAACCTTTGTGTCATAAAGCTGCAGTTTTCCCTAAAAGTATATTGATAAAATTATAATTTTCCTTGTCTCCTTTCTACCTATTTCTTCTACGTCACCCATCACATTTCAATTTTACAGTTGGGGAAACTTAGGCCTCAGAGCCCACAGTTCCTACAACCTGATAGGAGGAAGTCAGGTTTCCCGGCCCAAAGCCTTCAGAAGCCTTGCTCCTAACTCAGCCCCCAGTTCTTGGAGGTGTCCTGTTTGCCAGTCCCTACACTGAGCACTGATGATGTAGAGAAAAGACATCATCTTCACCGTCCAGGAGCTGACAGGCTGGTGGAGAGACAGTGGGCCCAGGAAATGTACCGATGGGTCTGCTGAGTGGTAGCCGGAAGAGGAAGAGACAAGCTGCCCTGGAGGCCTGGCCAGGAAGGGTCAGACAGCGTGTCCAGGAGGAGATAGCACTGACCCAAGCGGGATGTCTCTGACTCACAGCTGTTCAAATGTAGACGTGAATAACACCTGTTTCACACACACATAAATATTCCTGCTTTCTGATGACATCCTTTGGCCCCACGCATGAGATCCTCCTAGCTGATTTACAAACACCACTCCAGTCATCCTGGGTAAGAACGGCTGGATGGCTTTCCAGGGCCTCAGCCCATCTGCTTCATGGCTTGGGCATTTGTTTCATCTTAATTCCTGGCAGACTTTGGACCAAAGGGGTCCTCTGTGAGCCCCAGAGGAGGCCAGCTACCAGCACCGCCTGCCCCAGGCCACCCCCGCAGAGGGTGAGCCTGAGTGTTCTTTCTGCCTGCCCCTGCTTTACCGTCCTGATGCAATGACCTCTGTTCTCCCACTGTCCCCACAACAGTTGTTTCTGTGAAGAATCCAGGATCACAACTGTGCTCCTTTGGACAAGATGAGGTTTAAACTGGGGAAAGTAAAGCATGCGCTCTATCAGCTCCATGGTCGTCCACACACAGGCGTCTATGCCTGCATCCATCCACCTAAATGTTCCTCTTTCTCTTTCTCTTCACAGGGAGAAGAGGAATGGAAAGCCTGGACTTCCTGCTTGTTACAGGACAGGAAGGTCCAGAAGGCCACAGCAGTTGAAGAGAGGCAGCCCAGAGGCCATGCTTCCTGAAAGGCCTGACATGTTGGATATCCAGTCTTTAATCTGGACACAGAGTAGCACAGGACTTCCTCAAAGGATAGTTTGAGAGTCCCAGGCTGATAGAGGGCTGGGGTGAGGTCCTTAACCTCTGATGGAGAGAAACGTGAGTTGTCCATAGCGAGGACGTGGGTGGCTGGAGAGCAGGCAGTGGGGGCTAGAGCTTTCCTTAGCACTGGAAGGAAGAAAAGACAAAAGGGGGACAAGAAGAGAGGGAGGCAGAGAATGGATGCACAGCGGGAGAGAAGGGACTAAGCTGAGAACTGGGGTTCATAAAACCAGACTTCTTAGAAATGCCTGCCACCATTTAGTAAAGGTTTATAACCCACATTTCATGAAAAAAATAAGCATTTGCCATTAGGATTGAAATTAATTGTGGTACAATGGTATCATAGCAGCAGTAGTAGTAATAATAATAGTGATAGAATCAGTGTTGGAGAAAAGCAGAAGTGATTTTAAATCGCATTGCTGCCATGTCTAACTGGGTGACCTAGGATAAGCCTCGGTTTGCCCGTGACAGAAACGGGTATGCTAACTCCTGAGAAGACAGGAGAAAAGCTCACCATACTGGGCTCCTGGCACTAGACTCTGAGAACCCATAGCAGCCTCCTTTCCTTGAGGGCTTAGAAAAACCAAAATTCTGGCCCTGACTGCTCCTGCAGGTTGTGATCCTGTGAGAGGCGTCTCCAGGAGGGCGTTTCTTCCACAACTCAAGGGGGGGGGCGGAGCCTGAGGCCCCTGGGGGCTGAGGTTCTCTGAGGGCTGAGTGATGTGGGAGGGGCTGGCAGCCCAGTTCTGACCCGGCTGGGCTGATGATCACTGGCTCCTCGGTTTCTCCTTCGTAAATCCGTCTCGTCCCATCCCTGTGTCACTGCCCTATGATATCGGGAAATCAAGGCAGCCTCCCTGCATTTCTCTCGTGTATCTCAGACACAAAGCAGGTGGGTGCTCCTCTGAATGGGGCCCGTCCACTGCGGGGACTGTAACACCTTCCAGTGAAGTGCGGGCCTGGGTGCCTGTGTGTGTGCTCATGCGCGTGCCTCATGCCTGTATGTGTGCGCACATGCTGTCTCCCCCCCCCCCACGTGGCATTTCCATCCACTCCTCCCCTCTCTTTCACAAACTCTCTGAGTAAATTCATTCCCAACCCTTTAAAATATTTCACCTTTAAACCCACAAGAATGTTAAGATTTCATCTAGCCTTCAGGAATTATGTATCTTAAAAGTCACTGAAATTGCATGAGTACTAATCTAGGAACTTTAACCTTTTGGAGTCTTTCAAGTTGTTCCATGAGCAAATCTGTGTCCTGTTCTTTTTTTTGTTTAGCAAGGGAACTAATCATTCTGGCATCATCCTTGTTATGGATGTTCAGAAACCCCACAGTACATATTTGTACCCTAGAGGTTTCTAACAGTTCATAGAATTGCTTGTAATCGGGGGGGAAAAGGTGATGTTTTCTAACTAAAGAAGATGGTTCTCCAGGAACAGAATTAAAAGTGAATACTTATGTAAGTAATTGCTTTGGAATGTGCTCTTAATACACAGATTTCTTAAGAGAAGAGCACAATGTAAATGCACCCTACAATGTTCTTGAAACAATTTCTTGAGCAGTCTGTCCTGGGGAATAAGATATGGCTCTCTGTGTACAAAGAACCCAGCAGAAAATCAGACCTCCAAATTTCAAGGCCCAATCCAAAAGTGGGCGGGCATGAGATGAATACACATTTCTTAGATGAAGAAATACAAATGGCAAATAAATATATGAAAAAATACCCCACATAACCGATCACTTGAGAGATGTAAATTAAAATAACACTGAAATTCATCTCACTCCAGAAAAGATGGCTATTATCAAAAAACCAACCAATAACAAATGTGGGAGGCGCTGTGGGGAAAAAGGTGCCCTTCTTCACTACTGGTAGGAGTGGGGACTGGTACAACCACTGTGGAAATCAGCATGGAGATTCCTCAAAAAACTAAGATTGGAAGCCCCATTTGACCCAGATATTCCTCTTTTGGGTATCTTTCTGGAAGAATTCAAAACATCATACCACAGTGATATATGTGCACTCATATTTATAGCAGCACAATTTGCTACAGCCAAATCTTGGAAACAACCCAAATGCCCATCAACCAAGGAATGGATAAAAATGATGTGGTCTTTTTATATAATGGAGTATTACTCAGCCATAAAGAAGGATTAACTGGAGAGTTTTATAGGTAAATGGATGCAGCTTAAGTCCATACTCATAAGTGAAATAAGACAGGCACACGTGTGTAATGTGCAAGCATATCCCTAGTGTGAGAAGCTGAAAGAGTGAATGTGATCCAAAATGTACAACAGATATTACAAAATGGGAAGAAACTTCAAAAGGAAAGAGAAACTGTTTTGGGGAATAGGAAAAAAGAAAGAAGGGAAAAGTAAAAGAAAAAATATACATGTGTATATAAAAGATAGTTAAGATAGCTATGCTGCTAATTTCTCTCAGTTCATTGAAAAGATAGGTTTGTGCTAATATTGTTTGGATAATTAAATGTTGATATCCCAGACTCTGAGTAACTAATTTAAAACTAACAATAAGCAATGTATTGTCCATTGTTACCCTCCTATCATATTGTTTTGGAATTTTGTTGTTTTTTGTTTCTTTTTCCTTAAAATAAAAACTTTTTTAAAAGGTATTGCTCTCTCATTAGGAGAACCAAGTGCTCCACAGAGAAGTAGAATTTAACAAGTACTTTGGGCATATCTCCAAAAGAAAGAACAAGAGAAGCTAAACCTTATTAAAACTGTGAAAACCTAATGGGCTGAAATGAAATGGTTCAGTACAGTTTATCCTGATAAAAATATTGGAACACAGTGAAGTTCTTTTAGCCTTGGGTATGTGAAATACAGTTGCTATGTTATAACCCATGTGGTATTTCATTTCATATCAGCTATTTAGGCATGTTTGATTTTGCCATAAATTTATTAATATGCTTGATAAAAGAAAAACATTTTAATGTTGATGAAGAGACTCCTTTTAAAAATCGCTTTCTCTATAAGAAATTGCACAGAATATATAGAGGAGTAAATAAAAATCACTCATATCACAGTAACAGGAGAACCACTGTTAGCTTTTTAATGTCATCCTTCTGTCATCTTTATGCATAAGTAATGTGTAGAGGAGAGTGAGGATCTTCGGGAATTCAGGGGATACAGTGTGGAATTTTAAGAAGGGCACTCAGCATCGGTGCCAGTGAGAGGGTGACAGTGAGCAAAGACTTGAAGGGTGAAGGGATGGGACACGAGATAACAGGAGGAAGAAGGGGCTCAGAGCCAGACAGGGCAGCAGGGCTGGAGCCGAGGACACAGGGGGAGGGCAGAAGGCCATGTTGGGGAGGTAGTGGCCCCAGGGGGATGACATCGGACCCTGTGTAGATGGGGAAAAACATGGCAGGCACAGAGCACACAGGACCTGCTGCTCGCATGCAGCTAGGCGCTACAACAGGATTCTGAGTAGGGGAGTCACTGAGCTGACTTACGCTTTTTCTTTTTTTTTGGTCCTTTTGAGACAGGGTCTCACTATGCAGTTCAGGCTGACCTCGAGCTCACTTTGTAGCCCAGGCTGGCCTTGAATTCACAACAATCCTCTTGCTTCAGCCTCCCGAGTGCTGGGATTACAGGCATGCACCACCATGCCCTTCCTGACTTATACTTTATAAAAATCCTTCTAGCTGCTGGGCATGGTGGCACTGTTTATAATTGCAGCCACTTGGGAGGCTAAGGTAAGTTGGAGGTCACCCAGGATTTAAGCAAACTTGTCTCAAAATTTTTAAAAAGCTGGTGTGTAGCCCCATGAAAAAGCATTTTCCTAGCATGCCTAAGGCCCCGGGTTCTGTTCCTATCACCTTAAAAAAAAGGCAAAAGCCCCTCTGGCTGACTGGCCGACACATATAGAGAGATTAGAGGAATGGAGGCTGGAAACAGGAAGCCTGTCAAGGGTCCTCTGCAGCAAAAGGTGAGGGTGACTGACCGGGACAGAGGCAACACAGGTGACTGTCGGGTCTGCTTTGAAAGCAGCACCCATAGGAACCTCCTGGAGTGTGAGTGGGTGGGGGGAACTAGGGGAACAGAGTCAAGGGTTCACCCCACGACTTTCCACAGGAGCACTGGGAAGCACAGGCTTGCCTTTATCTGCAACTGGGAGTTGTGTTCGTCTGTTAAACGTCCAAGTAGAGGCAGTGAGAAGGCATTAGATGGAGGAGCTTCCAGAATGGGGGAGACAGGGCTGCAGTGAAGATATACGGTAGGAATCACTGGCATCGGCACTCTATCATATAATCCTTATGCTGAGTGTATCACAAACAACAGAAATTTATTTCCCATGTTCTGGAGCCCAGACATCCCAGGTTAAGGCACCAGCAGCACTGGTGTCCGGGCAGGGCTCACTTCCTCCACAGGCAAGCACTTTACCGTGTCTTCAGATGGCCAGGAGGGCAAGAGCGCTGCTGGCCACAGCCTCAGTGTGTCCCCAAGGTGTGTGGCTTGGGAGCTTGATCCTCAGTGCAGTTGTGTTCAGAGGTGGAGCCTTAGAAAGCTGGGCCCTGTTAAAGGTGATTAGGGCAACAGGGCTCTGCCCACCTGGGGGACTGTGCGGGACCCACAGTGTCAGCTTCTGTGTGACTGGGTGGCTGTGAAAAGACAGTGCCTGGCAGCTCCTGGGTCTCTGGCTTTCAGTCTCACCCTGTGACCTCTTCCACACACATTGTTACATTTTCTGCCGTGGGGCCCTCACCAGAGCCCAGCAGATGCTGGCATCATATTCTTAAATCCCCAGAACTGCAAGATAAATGGTTTCTTTTCCTTATAAGGAGCACAGCTTTGGGTTGTTCACTGCAGCAACAAAAACTGGATTGAGACAAGAACTCTTTGAGGCCTCTTTTATAAGAGCGGTAATCCCCTCCTGAGGGTGATTTAATCACCTCTCAGAGAAGCACCCCCCCCCAGTACATCACATTGACATTAGGCTTTTAACATACAACTTGGGAAGGACACAAACTTTCAGACAAGTAGCACTATCAGACTAAGTTAAATTTCCAAGAAAATGCACTTAGAACAGAGAAAAAAGCCAATAGTTGACTGTGGGATATTCCAACTTTGAAAGGTTGAAAAATGTCTTTATTAGTTTTCTTACTGCTGAGACAAAATACCAGACACCCAAAGTTAAAGGAGAAAAGGTGTATTTGGCTCACAGTTTGTGGAGGTTTCAGTCCATAGTTGGCTCCAAGGCGGGGTGGCCCAGGAGCAGGGCATCACAGAGGAGAACTAGCCCACAGCAAGCCACGAGGGGAGCTCACGTTAGCCCTCCTTTGTCCCTTGTATTTTATTCAGGCTACCCTGCCCAATGGCTGGTGCAGTGCTCATGCCTTAATCCTAGCCAGAACTATGCCAACCAATCTGTGGGCTGACTCTGTAATCACACATCTTTAATCCCAGCACCACACACTCTAGATTAAACCACCGCTGTGAAAAAGCAACCCCATGACTGTATGGCTTCGTGACAACATCTAGATACAACCATAACAGTGGGAAAGAAAGAAACAGCAAAGAAGGAGAAACAAAAGCTAATGCAGGTGACAAACAAGGAGATTCTGATGTCCTAGAGGAGGAAGTGGCCCAAGGTGTCCAGTGCTGGGGACCGAGGATTGCAGGGTGGGATCTGCTGGCAAGAGCAGATTTAATGGAGTAGGCGGAACTGGAAGCCTGGTCAGGGCAGACTTCAGAGGAAGCGAGAGCAGACAGTGGGGATGTGGGCGCAGACAAAGCTCAGAGGCGTTTGTGGTAAAATACATACGGCAGCAATTAACCAAAGAAGGTGCAGCATGCGTGCACGGACGTGCGCTTGTGTGTGTTTGTGTGTGTGTGTGTGTGTGCACACTGAAGACTGGGAGAACAGATGGCATATATGTCTGCTTGTGGGAAGGGTCCTAGAGAGAGAGAGAAACCTTTCCAATGTAGAAGGGATAATGTCCTAAGTGGCAAGAGGGGAGGACTGCAATGCCAAGCCGAAAGATTGGTTCCTGAAAGGAAATTCGTCTACATTAATCTGTGGCTTTAGATGCTGATAAGTGGGCAGCTGTGGCACAGGGAGCCTGGGAACAGGCTTTTCTCATTGCCAGAGGTTCTCATGTACATACTGAGCACCCGGATGCTCATACTTGATGCTGATAAGCGGGCAGCTGTGGCACAGGGAGCCTGGGAATAGGCTTTTCTCATTGCCAGAGGCTCTCATGTATGTACCAAGCACCCAGATGCTAATACATGATGCTGATAAGCAGGCAGCTGGGGCACAGGGTGCCTGGGAGCCGGCTTTTCTCGTTGCCAGAGGCTTCCATGTATGCACCGAGCACCCGGATGCTCATACTTGCCTATACCTGCTTCTCCTATCGGAGGTCCTGTCTTCCCTGGCACAGCTATAACTCAGGACTATCTGTAGGACTTACTGGGCTGGACTTACTGGAAATGGAGCTCAGAGAACCCTGGAAGGACAGGCACTTTTTCTGAAGTCCTTTTTGATTACACGGGCCCTTCCTGGGGCCAAGTATTTGAAACAGTTATCCTATCATCACTATTAAACATTGGCAGACTTGTGTACTAAAAATAGCTCTACTAAAAATAAAAAGTCCAGCCCCTATCTGAGTTTTGTCAACCAAACTGACAACATCTACATGTACATATCTGGAAATATCTGTACAAACACTTGGATATCTGGAAACATCAGAAACCTTGGCACCATTCTGGCATTTTTATAGCTCCCTACTCCTTATCTCGATATTCTGGTTTTGTGTAGACACTGCCAGACAGTCCTTAAAGCGATCCACTTGAAATAAAGCCTCCATCTGTAAAGCTCTGATTCTGACCTCACACAAACACTAAGAGGAACAAAGTAATCACTGACCCATGAGAACAAAATATGATCACTGTTGTACCTTGTTACTGCCCAGGAAGACAAACATTCTGCTATATTTAGAGTTAAGCTCTTTCGCCTTTCATCATACACTTTAATTCTTCTTCCAAGCAATTAAACTGTTCTCATTTCTTCTGTTACCTTGAGCAACTACAGGTCTTTCTTTCATCTTCTTCTCTATTTTGATAGAACCATAAGCCTATTAAAATCCTTCCGCCGTGTTGCTGGCGTGCACTGTTCAGGGCTCTTCCCAGACCTCGAAGCTCAGTCAGCTTGCCGTTCGCTGCCTTCAGATTCTGCCAGCAGTGCTTCATTATGAGCTGCTGGATAAGATGCTGCAGCTTAACTCACCAGAAATTAAACCCAGGGCACCACTCAACTTTTCTAAAAATCTGTGATTCTTGGAGCTAAGGAGGGATTAAATCCAGCTTCCTTTATTTATACCGGGTATCATGCTAAGGACAGGCAGACCTTTTATCCACGCTTCTCCGTGCCCTTGAAGCACTCTGCCACAGCTATCGCCCTGTATTTATATATAATTATTGTGCATAAAGTGCCATTCAACTCAAGAACAAGCAATTTTCTTGGTAGCTGGCCCCCAGATCCTTGCCAGTGCTTTCCCCCTGTGGTGCAGTGGTAATTCAGAAGGGCTTAGTGACTGGCTACATACGTGGAAGGACACGTGCAGAAGCCGTGGGTCAATCTGCCAACTTCTCACTCCTTTCTCGCTGGAGTTCTGCACTGTTCTGTAGAACATGTTTTGAGAGTTAAAAACCAGTAAAGATGCTCCTCCCTATAATAAGAACTTTGAATCTTGCAAATGTTATGTGAATTATTTTTATAAGTCATAGATTTGAAAGGAAGAAAACTTTACAGTGGTACTTACTGGTATGCATGATTTAATTTAGACTGAGTGACACTAGCTACACACCAGCTCCCAGACTCCCACGACCCAGCACAGCGGAAGTTCTTCTCTTGCTCATGTAACAGTTCAAGTAGGTGTTCTTGCTCAGCCAGCAGTCATTCACTCATTTGGTCACTTAGGGACCGAGGCTCCTTCCACTTTGCAGTTCCCACTGCTGCTGCTTCCTTTCTCTCTGGAGTCCTGCACTGTTCCGTAGAATATGTGCTTTGTTCCTTCCATTGTAGAGAATGTCCAGTGAGCTCTACCAGCTGTACAACGAACTGCGAGTGCAAAATATGCAGCCCCCATTTCTTACAGGACCCTCCCCGGAAATGACGCATAGCACGCACTCACAGTCCATTGGTGAGAACTAGCCACACCTCCTGATCCGGAAGCTGGCAAATGTAGTTCCTGATTGGGCCACTGTATCCATTGGTATCTTTAAATTTAGGGATATAATCTCACAGAAAACTCCTATTCTACAATGTCTCCTCCTGTTAACATTTTGGAGTATAACTAATAAATGGAATCATGCTGTATATGCTATGTTATTAACTGAAATTTTAAAATTAACAACATATTGAATCACACATGTGTCACATTTATGTTATTTTGGCGTTTTGGTTTTGCTATGTAATTCAGGCTGGCCTTAAACTTGTGCCAATCCTCCTGCCTCAGCCTCTTGAGTGCTGGGATTGTAGGCCTGCGCCACAATGTACCTATGTTTTAAATATACATCATCTGTGTGAACAGTGTGGTCATACATATCTTAAATGTATATCATTTGTGTGAACAGTATGGTCGCAGTAGCAGCTGAGGTCACTAGTTTGGTGTGTCTGTTTGCTAGCCAATATACAAAGACAGGGAAGAGCATGACCCAGGATGGTGAGGTAGAGAGGATCAAGGTTGGGGTCAAACCAATTCAGGTTGGAGTCCCAGGTGTCTCTCAACTGTAAGTTAGGGATGCTGGCTTATTTTATTAGGTTGCTGTTAGGAAAAGTAAAAGAACTTATGAGAAGAAGTCAAATACCAAGATAGGTGAAACTTTATTTCTAAAAACTTACAAGTGATATTTAGAGGAAAAAGCTGTTAGCATTGTGCAGCCTCATGAGCTGTCCAAACAAGCACAGCGAGCCGTGTGCTGCATAAGCCCCCGGGGGTTCCAATGCTGACTCGGCAGACCTTGGCTGGGCCCATAAAGCCAAATTTTTAGCAGCTCCCCAAGAGGACTCTCATGCACACTATCCTTGGGTCCCAAAGTGACCCATGTCATGGCCAGATATGTTTTTACATTTAAGTGCCTGGTATTTGGCACCTATATCATTTAGGGCTAGATTTGGTTGCAACAATGTAAGGCCCAAGAAAGCCACTGACGTGGCTGCTCCACTATGGGCCCTGTGGCTGCTCCGCTGTGGGCCCCGCTGAGGGCGCCCCACGGACTGGACCTGCCCCCACCCATAGCATGGCAACAGGGCGGAGCCAGGCGGTCTGCTGTGAGCATAGGTGCTTTTCCACCTCCGACCATGGCAGTTTGTATACACCCATGTATGCTATAGTATAGTCTGAGGTAGCTATATCTCTTCCCAAGGCGAGAGTCCAGGGTTATAGATAAACCCAGGAGTACAGTTATTATCACAGGGAAGATGACTGATTGAGTGGTAGGGCAACAGAGATGAGGGAGGAGAAAATTGAATGATCAAATGGGCCATCATCTGTGTAACTGAGTAACAAATGTGAAGGTAACATTATGTAGGACAGCATCCAGAGCTAATTCCCTTCTATGTTCTCTATAATTTTGTATTCCCTCAATCGTTTTTGTATTAACAGAAGTGAAAATAACTTTATGTTATGCAGCATCCAGTGATGATTCCCTACTATCTTCTCTATAATTTGGTATTTCCTTTAATGCTTGTGTGTTAACTAGTGTGAAGATGACATTGTATAATACAGCATCCAGTGCTAATTCCCTGCTATGTTCTATATAATTTTGTATTTTCAATATTGTTTATGACTTGTTCTGGTTCGTATGTCTCCATTCTTTTGTCTTTAAAATTAAAAATTAAAAACATTAAAAAAAAAGAAAGCCACTGAGAGAGGGTCTGAAAGAAATTCATTTGTTTTCTTCCACCAGGGTGTCATAGGGACCGGGTGTCATCAAGGACCCAGATCTCATTCATGCCCCCTCCTCAAACTGAGGTCCAAGTTAGCTACTCAGCTCCAACCAGTGTGTGTACATTTCAACCAGCTGAGAGATGGGAAGACCTAAAAGGGCACATGTCTTCCTTTGGAAGACCCTTCCAGGAAAGAAACTCACACTTTTCCTTAGTGACCACTTGAGGTTCACATGTTAGGTTTTTTTGCTCCCTGCTGACCAAATCTAAGGAGGCCATGCTTTGCCGTAAAAAGAAGACATGGTTTTATTCAAAGCTAGCTCTGAGGAGATGGTGAGCCCATTTGTCTCAAACCAGCTTCTCCCCAGGTACAGTTGCGCAGTCTTTGGTAGGAAAGAACGGGGGGGGGGGGGGGGGGCGCAGGGAGACAATGCCGATCTCCACACTTGCTTTACCGCTTCAGTCACCTTGCTCACCCTCCTCTTCCACCTGGAAAGCAAAGAGGGCTCCAGTTAAAACATGAGTTTTCTGGATGAGGTGGCACATGGCTCTAGGCCCAGCCACGCAGGAGGCTGAGGAAGGGGAGTTGCTTGAGCCCAGAAGTTGGGGGACCAGCATGCGCAACATAGTAAGACTCACAGTAAGACATAGTAAGGCAACATAGTAATAGAAAGCAGACAGAAAGATTATGAAGGAAAAGGGGGAAGGACTAAGGGGAAGGGAACTCCAGGATCAATGCCGCATTTACATAATAAACGAATAATAAAATACAAGTTCAGACTACTGATAAAATGTACAACTGCCCTTCATGTCTATGGGTTCAGCATCCTCAGTCAACCAACCCTGACTTAAAAATATACAGAAAAATTCCACCTGTACTGAACAGACCTCTAGAACGGTTCACATAGCATTTACATTGTAGGAGCGATGGTAAGTAATATAGAGTGATTAAAAGCAGTGCCCCAACCAAGGGGCACAGGGATGGGTTTCGAGGGAAACAAGTTTTCCAAGCCAGGAGTGGGGAGGTGAGGAATGGTCTAGGCTGAAGCAAAGGAGCCAGAAACCTAATTCCTCACATACACAGTTCACAGTAGAGTGTGTGCTCCATGAGAACCCACTGCCCGGCTGACCTGGCCGGATTTGGAGCTCATGCAGCAGTGCGAGACAGGGGCAGCAGCTGTAAATGTAGGCACAGTTTTGCTTGCCTACCTGCTACTCACCTGCTATGTGTTGTTTCTCACGGGACGCCTAATTTAAAGCACATCGAGGATGCATGTAGGTTATACACAAACACCAAGCCATCGCATATAGGGGAGCTAAGTGTCTGCACACATTAGCAGCCACAGAGGTTCTGCACCAATCCTCTTGGGATAGCAAGTGACCGCTGTGTTTCATGAATTACACAATCACGTACACTAATGTATTTAGACTGGGGTGTGTGTGTGTATATGTGTGTAGTGGCACTGGAGAAGGGATGAATCCAGGGCCTTGTACATGCCAGGCAAGCATTCTACCATGAAACTGTGTTCCCCAGTGCCTGTGTTTAGGGTTCTTCAATCTCAATGCAAAGTCCAGTATAATTTAAAGATTAAAAAACGTCAACCAACTAAGGAGAAGTGAGTCCATTCTCAGCTCCTGAAAGGTGTTTTCTCCACCCTAAAATAAATAAACGATTTAAGCACTTCCTCTGTGTGGGGAGGGGAATATATTCAAGCTGTCATAGATGAGAGTCATTGACCCAACAAGTGAAGGAGGTGGTTACCTAAGTGTAACCTGAGGCTCACCTTCCTGAATTAAACATGAAACACATGCGAAGGAAAAAAGTCAAGAAAGCGGGTAGTTAAAATGTAATTCTGGTTATTTGTTCCATTTTGGAAGGACCATAAAAATGCAGATGTCCATCACATAGCAATACTTCGCTGTGCTCTCAGGAACCTGGCTGCTCCCACTCTGACTGAAGAGCCATGCTCCTCTCTTTCTTGGAAACCTGTTCTCTTTTCTCTTTCCTCTTTATACCCTGCTCTGTCATTTATACTCACTCTGTCCTTTCGGAATCTCAGAAATCAGCAAGCCAGATAGCTCCTTGGAGGTGGGAGCGGGGAAAGGTTGATCAGACAGCAAGGCAAATACAGAGGCTAACAAGGAAAGGGTGAGAACCACCTTTGGTTTAAAGCCTCTGTGATAATCACATGGAGTCATGTGGCCATCGAGGACTCTCAGCCTTCCCCAGACCAGATCCCTGCAGTCCTCCTGAGTCCCATTAGAATTTATCTGCTCTTCAAATCAAGTCAGGAATAATGTTTAATCAAGTTAATTCTGAAAACAGAGCGAAAGTAAGAACATAGTATAGTAGCAACACATACACACACACACTCTCTCAGATGGATGCCCTCAAAGTCAAGATGACAATGGAAAAATAACAGAATCCTGATCCTACTTTAAACAAATAGAAATGCTGAACAAAATGTCTTCTGAAAAATATCTAAAAGGCATACTCATACTGACAGGTAGGAAGAGAGTATCTCCAAGAGCTAAACATGGACAGGTAATTCATATCCACAGAGACAAGCAAGGGTTAAACGGGTGCAGCTCGCAGACCAAAAGAGAGAGTTAGGGACTCAGTGCTGTTTGCGCATCAGTCCTGAGGGCACAGCATCAGAGGAGTGGACCCCACGTGGGGCCGTAGGGCCGACAGCTAGAACTGAGCTCCCCGCCTGCGCTGCAAGCCAGAATCCTGCTAAACGGCTGATCCATAAAGAGATGCCAGAAAAGGGTTTGGGAGGTACTAGGGCTGCAAGAGGTGAAGCATCCATCCCAGGTGGTGAAACCAACACACTATAAGATGAAAGAATCAACTAAACACAGAGTTTATTCTTGAAAAGACCAATAGATGGAATGAGTCTGTGGCAGCGATGAAGTTTTAAACAGCATAAATAAGCAATATTAGGGCAGAAAAGAAATCCTAACTGCAGATACACTAGAGAGGAAAAACTAGCCCATCGACAGAGTTACAGCAACACAATGGAAAACACGTGTGACACGAGACAGTTTTCTAGAAAATGTAAAGTACTAAATAAATATTCAATGGCTACAAGGCGCTTGCAGCAGCCACGGAACGCACATCCCTTTTGGAGAGCATCATGCCCTTCTCTCTGGTCTCAACTGCCCGTGCCAGCTTATGACGCAGCGAGACCCTTGCCAGAGACTTCTGCCATTCTTTTGGACTCCTTGATCTCCACACCATGAGTTGAATAAACTTCTGTGGCTTATTAATTATCTAGCCTGTTATACGCTAATATAGTGGCAGAGGCCCAAAGACAACAATATCCCTTGTGAACCTACATGAAAATAGCCAAAACAAATTATTAGCTCACTGGATACAGAAATAAAGTTTTTCTTTAATATCCAAAGGAAAACTGTACTGTAACTGAAGAGGACACCATGATATTGATGTGGGGGGTTGGGCGTGGCAAAGCTGGCGGGGGCGGGGGGATAAGTAGGACCTGTCAATTACAACAGCCCAGGGCAACGCCCAGTGATTCCCAGGAGCCGGTAAGCGGAACTTCTCAAGGGCTCCACAAGCTGTGCACTGCAGAGAAGGGCCTGGCGGTGGCGCCTCGTTGCAGCCCTCTCTGAGCAGCCCAGCGTGCACTCTGCTCTTTGCTTTTATCCTCTCCCCTCTGTATCCAGCCCAAGTCCACTCTACAGAGCTTGTGCTTTCCCAAACCCTCACCGCTCACTTTGCAAATAAACTTTTGGCACTGTTTCTGGCTTGTCTCATTCAATTCTTTGTTCGAGGCAAAAAAAGAACCTGGAATAAGTCTTACTGGCATGCCATCTCCAAGGAGCAATCTGCTGCCAACGCCACAAACTGCCCCTGCACCACTGATGCTGTCTCTGATGATACTGTCGCATGCAAAACAAAAGTTAAGTCTATACTGTCCTTGATTCTTTGCTAATATGATTAAGATTTAAACTTCTACGTGAGAGTTCTCATTATCTAAATCTACAGCATATTTTCATGTCCTCTGCATGCTGGCAGAGGAAGCATGTTTGATCATTTCAACTATTTTAATGGAAGACTGGCCTTGCTTTTAGCCTAGGTTCATATAATGAGAAATTCCCCCAAATAAAAGTTGGTTTAGATGCTCTACAGTAAAACAAAAGTGAAAAAAATTCACCAGAATCAATAAATATTTGCTTTTGTTTGTTTGATTGATTTTTTTTTTTTTTGAGACAGGTCTCATTATGCAGTTCAGGCCAGCCTTGAGTTCACAATGTGTCTCAGGCTGGCATCAAACTCACAATGATCCTCCTACCTCAGCCTCCCTCCGTTGGGATTATAGGCATGTGCCACCACCCCTGGCAGAACCAATAAATGTTAAAGAAATTTTTTAAGCCTGTCAATCCCCATAAAAGCCACTATGTTCAAAAGAAAAATTTGATGAGAAATTTTGCCAAATCATCAATTATAAAATTGTTCCAAAGATTTCCCTTTTTTTTTTTTTTTTTTTTTGTCTTTTTGAGATGGGGTCTTACTACGCAGTTCAGGCTGGCCTTGAACTCCTCCTGCTGCAGCCTTGCCAATGCTGGGATAAGAGGTGTGGACCACCACACCCAGTTAGACTCAGTGTTCATGAATCTAATTTTGGTTAATCTTTTTTTACTTTCTTTCATGATGAGTCATTTTCCTGTGCTTGCTAATTAATGCTTTATTGTAAGTCTCTGCTCTATTGCACTTAATCTTCAGAAACTGATTGATCTGAGATGAGGATGCTTTCTTCCTGAGTAGCTTCACAATTGCCTTGGTCACATGCCAGAAATATTTGCAAACTGTGACCAACATATATCATTTTAAGTTCTGAGCTTGGGGTTTTTCCTGATTGCAGCAATAACACAAATTTACATCTCAGAGTCATATGTTGCGGTGTTGCAATTTTCATGTGAAAAAAAAATTTCATTTTCATACTCAATGGTAGAACAAATAATTTTTTGTAGCCTCAAATGCCAACAGTAACTTTATTAGTCTACATTTTCACAGAATTGCAGCCTTTCACAGTCCCAGCTTTGTTTTATATGGGGTTTTATGCTTGCGGATTTGGGAGAAACGGGATAGGCACATCAAAACTTTACCTATTGGAAAAAATAGGTCTTAAGAGGTACAACAAAAGGCATTTAATCATGGTAAATTCCTTAGCACAGCAAGTAGTGTGTAATCATCATAACTGGTTATATGGATACAGTAACTGAAATAATTGTTGCATATTCGTGTAAACAAAGTTGTGATGGAACTTTGTGGGCAGAAGACACATGTGGAGATAGAAGGTGTGTCTGATAGCACCCTATCATCCATGATGGATGCACCCATACATATACTTATGCGCATGCACAACATATGCACAAATGTACCTTCATTACTTTCCACACTGCCTCTTTTCACGTCACCCGCGTGAGGCGAGACTTCGAGAGGAATGCAGCAGGCTCTTCCCAGCAGGCTTCTGTTCTACTGGTCTCTTGGTAGCTGCCAGTTTTTCCCCAAAGGCTTCTTCACGGGCTAATTTACACTATACAGATGGTCTAGAATGGAATATTTTCTATTCACGAAGAATCTGGCAGCCAGGCAAATGTACCACTCTTGGGTTCACAGTGGCCCGAGGAGCCACTCCTGGAGCCTCCACAGCCCTCGTTTTGCCTGGCGCTACTGTGACCACATCATTTACTGTGTGGTCATCATTCAGGAGGTGCACGCCTGTAATCCCAGTACTCAGGAGCCTGAGGCAAGAGGACTGCTATGAGACCATTTCCGACCAGCCTGGGCTACACAGTGAGTTCAAGGCCAGCTTGCATTACACAGTGAAAGCCTATCTAGAAAAAAAGGAATATGGCAAAAGCCACAAACTTTCATATCCACTGATTCAAAAATTACCACTTCTAAAAATCTATCCTAAGGAAAATTTGGAGATTTAGGCACAATATTTGGTTTAAATGTGTTACTGTAGTATCGCTAATTACATATAGGTTACAAGTTCAGGATATTTGTAAGAGAGAGCTAGTAGTAACCACAAATAATTATTTGTGCATTTGGAATGGTACAGCATACAGAATCATTGTTGGTACAAATGGAATCCTAGATCGGTTCTTGGGTTCTTGACCAAGTCTTGTCCATGTACACATGTACACTGGTGAGTCATATTCCAGTACTTTAGCTTTCTGTGGCAACTGGAAGAACAGAAGTCAGTATCATACCAGAAAGAGCTGGCAAGGAAAAGTATTTGAGATACTTTCGTATATGTAAAAAGCATGTTATATCATTTGAGACTTCAAGATTAAAAACATTATGAAATGATTATTTTACTCAAGATCAATAACTCATTTTAAACACTTACTTATATGCTAGACACCTTAAATATGTAATGCACTTGATCTTAGCAATATTATTGCCCTCGTCTTACTTACGAAGAACCCTGAGAAATATATAATTTGCTGGAGGGCACACAGCTAGTAAATGACAGAGCCAGGATTCAGAGCCAAGCCTACCCACTTCTAACGCCCCTTAGTCCAGTATGCTAGCAGTCAGACCCACAGCCCGATTCCCTCCCGCCCCAACTGTACTAAGACTAGCGCTTTCCTCACCACTTTGACGGATATGTATCACAGCTTGTATCTAGATGTGTCATGCAGCCATAGGTGGGGCTTTTTCAGAAGCAGCTGGATCCAGAGTGTGTGGTGCTGGGATTGATTCATGGTGCAGTGCCAGGATCGAGGGCACTAGGACTAAGGGTGTGAGTGCCACCTGCCCTGAGTAGCCTGGATCAGATAGGACAGGAAGAACTGTGGCTGTCCCTTGCTTGTTCTGGTACCTTCTGCCTGCCATGAACTGTCTCTCCTCTGTGCTGCCCCTCTGCCATGAGCCGCCTGCCTTGGAATCAGTCAGTTATGGACTGAAACCTCTGCAGACTGTGAGCTAAATAAACCTTCCCCCTTTAACTTTGGGTGTCAGCTATTTTGTCTCAGCGTGAGAAAAGTAACTAAGACAGTATGTTTGCAGTCAGTTAAGCCAGTTTTTAAACCAACTTTGTTAATGGATGTTAATTATTCTGTTTTGGAGCTAGCTTTTCCTCCAGGATGTCTGGGAAGATTTCAAAGTCACAAGTGAGCAGTAACAAATTGTGTTCTCTTTAACAAATTTCCTACCTAATCATAAAATGATTGTGGATGTGGCAAGTGTATGTTGATGTTTAGATCCTGGCTGTGAGCAGTAGTTCAGAAAAACATCAAAGTTTTGTGGGTGACAGAGAATCACCTCTGATCTTCACTTCAAAGACAACCAAACAAAAATACTTTCCCAGCAATACATTTGAGATTAACGTCAGTCAGACTTTTTCCTGACTTGTCTGCACAAGTGCATGCTACATAATGATAGAAGCTTGTTAGGAAGCCAGAAACCTCCTCTAAGATGGCAATAAAATATATAGCATGTACACTCAGCTTTTTCCTGATGTGTTATAAGGAATATTAGTTAATGGGACTTTCTCCCTAAATGTGATTCCCGGAGACTGATTTTAAAAGTGCCAACAACTTTCCCACCACAGAGATGTATGAATGATTTTTCTAAACTGAGTAATCTGAATACCCAAATTTCCTGCAATGTCTGTGAGACTTTCTCTCCTTTCCAGAGCCCACATCTAACTTTCCTTTCCCGGGAACATACGCAGCTTCATAAAGCCTTTTGTTCTCAGTTTAGGACTTGTTCAAGAGTTTTAATGCCACTGTCCTAAACAGACACCCTTGACCCTGCGTGGTGTACACGCTTGTGATCCTAGCATTTGGGAGCTGAGGCAAGAGGATCACTAAGGATTTGAGGTCAGCCTGGGCTACACAATGAGTTTGAGGCCAGCCTGAAGTACATAGTGAGACCCAGGCTAAAAAACAAACAAAAAGCACTAAGTAGACACTCTGTGGCACACAATAACCCGAGGAAGCAGCCGTGCTCCTGGGGCCTCCGCAGCCCTTGTTTCGCCTCCCAGCATGCTTGGCGCTATCCTGACCACTTCACTTACTGTGCGGTCATCATTCTAGAGCTCCCTGTGGGTTATGGATGCATCCTGACCGTCTTTGCATCCCAGGCACACAGTCCAGTACCCAGCACAGTCGCTGCTCACTAAGCCCATTCTGTTGTCTGAGAAGGCACTGAAGGGCTGTGCAGAACATCCTTCATCCATGTGGCTGAAAATAAAAGCCTTCAGGGGTCTGAGGGAGGTGATGGCGAACAACTGGGGCGAGGGCAGGTAACTGGAGCAAAGATGGGGAGCTGCCATTTGTGATGAGAAAAGCTCCAAGAAATCAGAGGAAGTGTATTAAGCAGAAAGGGGCTCCTTGGGCACAGGCTAAACCTCAGCCTGTTTGGTTACTTTTCTCTCACTGCTGGGACAAAATATCCAATGACCAAATTAAGGAAGGAAAGATTTGTTTAGCTTACAGTTTGTGGCGGTTTCAGTCTGTACTTGGTTGGTTCCAAGGCAGGGTGGCCCATGGCAGAGCGCAACAGTTCAGGGTGGTGGAAAACACCAAAGCAACAAGAGTAAAAAGAGAGAAGGAATAGCATCCTCTTTCCACCCTGACACTGCATGCAAGCTATCTGCCCTGGGGCAGGTGTAGGTCTCACACCCATAACCTCAGCATTGGACCATGGGTCAACCATAAACTCTAGAAGCCTGTCCCATGACTGCGTGATGCTTTGAGGGGACACCCAGACACAGACCCTAGCACAGCCAAGCAGAGGGTGATCTATCAGCCATTAGCAGACACCCACCAAAGTGACAGCTGATAACATTTCCTTTACAATTAGTGTCTGGGATTAAGCAGAAACAAGTCAGGCATGTTATTCTATTGGACGCTCCTCCATTGGAAATTTATAGGCATGGGGAATGGTCTACTAAACAGCTCAATATTTTGAAGTGGTTGATTTTTATTTCTTATGATCTTGCCTGGATTCTGCCTTTGAAAAACAAGTGAAATCACAATGTCTGTCTCACCTAGCTGGTAAAATAAAGATGAGCCTCTTCTATGGTCACACAGGTCAACAACAGTCCCCTGGGATGATTCCATGTTTGGATACGGTTTGTCCCCACCAAACCTCATCTTAATATTGGACTGCCACCATAGTAGTGTTGGAAGTTGGGGCCTTTGGTAGGGGATTAGGTCCTGGGGCACTACCCTTAGAAAGCATTAATGTCTTTCTCAAGAGACTGGGCTAGTTATCTCTAAGTCTAGCACATGTACTCTTCTGCTCAGACATACCTGTCTTCTGCTTCTTTACTATGAGAAGAAAAACACACAGCTCTCTGCAGAAGCCAGAGGCCGGGACCTTTCTGGCCTCCAGAGCTATGAGCCAAAATAAGCCTTCTTTATATAAATTACCCAGTCTCATGCATTCTGTTACAGGAGCAGTAACAGACTGACCCAGGTGGGTAAGATGGCCTTCTGGATAGCCAGAACCCTGAGAAACCAGCAAGCTTAAGCGCATTCTTTTTCTTTTTCTTTCAGATACCCTCAGTCTTGGGTCTCAATATCAGTATCAAGATTGATGGAAAGATCTCAGATTTCCCAAGTCATTTTAAAATGTCTTACCACAAACTTCTCACCCAGCTTTCCATGCAAATTCCTATCAACATAGCAATTTACTTTTGACATTATTTTTCTCAGCAAGCCAGCCTCATTCAGGATATTTAATAATGTATTTCAAACACTCTTACTAATCTTACTGAAAATAAAGAGACCCTTCTTAGAAAAACAAATAGACTTTGATTTATAAGGCAACCATTTTACTTCCTTCTTACTGTTTTGATTATCACTTGAAAGATTTATCTTATTCTCCTCTTGTTTAAATTTGGAAACAGGAATGTTAACGAGCAGCTGATCCACTACATATTCCAGATTTTAAAGTTTTAGCCTTAGGTTAGCTCATCAGAAAATGAAACTACCAGGTTTTTTCTCATGAAAATATAGAAATAAAGATGCTTTTACAGTTACAAAATGGGTCAA
This sequence comes from Dinomys branickii, assembly GCA_004027595.1. Taxonomy (NCBI): domain Eukaryota; kingdom Metazoa; phylum Chordata; class Mammalia; order Rodentia; family Dinomyidae; genus Dinomys; species Dinomys branickii. The sequence goes on from PVLD010004318.1 coordinate 122,031, forward strand.
TATCACTTGTATTCATTAATCCTGCTACTCTTGTGAAAAAGGCTAAAAGCATGGCCTACATTTTAGAACATAAAAAAGCAGCGGGCTGCATCTTGCCCTAGGTGTAACGACAGAGCCCGCGGCAGAGCCGGAAATAGAACCTCGGGGGTGTGTGTTCCTTTTCGGATGTAGAACAGTGCTCAGCTCAGGCAGTCTCACTTAGATCGTGTTATAAAAGAATCAGGACTAACCTCACTTAATTTCTTTAATAGAATTAAGTAGTTTATTTTAGTTGTACTTTCAAATGGATGCCTTGTGCTGATTAGTCTCCCTGACAAACCAAAAATGATTTCTATAGTGGCTTCATTTAATATATTGGCTGCTAGGCACAATGTATAACATGTAATTATTTTAAGGAATTTTTTAAAAAGAAAAAGCAATATTGGCCTGGAAGAGAAATCCTGTAGTGGAGCACTTACCTACCATGTAGGAGGCCCTAGGCGTGATCCCCAGCACAACACACACAGACACACACACACATACACACACACACACACACACACACACAGAGAGGCAATTTTTGTTGTTTCTTTTTTGAGAAAAGGTCTTGCTACTTAGTTCAGGTGTAATTTGAACTCATGATATAGCTGAGGCTGGACTTAAACTTGTGGCAATCCTCCTGCCTCAGCCTCCTGAGTGCTGGGACTACAGGTGTACACCCCCACATCTGATGAAACTGCAATATTTAAAACCCAGTACAAGTAAATGCTGTGAGAGAGAACATTCGTGCTAAAGTCTACTCCCTAATCACTTTTTTTTTTTTTCCCCCTGGACCGGGGATCGAACTCAGGGCCCTAGTGCTCGGCGGCAAGCACTTAGCCCACTGAGCTGTACCTCCAGCCCCCCTAATCACTTTTAAGGGGAAACACCTGCAAAGATACAGAAATTGAGACATCCATGCAGCTGTCCTGTCAACCACCTTGCAACTGAAGATGTCCCAAATCTGTGTTTGTGCCCATAAGCACGCGCACGTCAGGGTCCAACTGGAGCCACTCGCTGCCGCATTGTTTGGCTGTGTTTAAAATGCACAATGTGCTTCCCAGCCATCTGTGCTAGCTCGCACCAGTAGCTCTCACAGACATTAGCAGCGTGTGGATTCTCGGGTATAAAATACGGAGTTTAACGATAGCTACTAGGCAGAGGAGCGAGAGGGTAGTAGGAGCTCATCCACACAGAGCAACTAGGGGGCGGGGCAAAGAAGGCAGTGCATGCGCAGTAAAACTTAGCTCCTGCCGTCTAACAGGCTGACCCCCGTGCATGCTGCTCTTGGAGGCCACTTTTGACTAACACATATTTATACAGCACCTTATTAATAAGCATCATCTGTGGGCATTTTTAACATGGTCTGTCAGCACCCAGCATCCCAGCCATCTCCCCGCTGCCTGCCAGTTTATATCGTGCATTATCTTGTACCCCACCTACCCTGTGCTAGGCACTCGTGCAGGAGTCCCGGCAGCTGTCCTACGTCCCCACAAGTGCCCTGGGCTCCTTCCCGGGGCGCACAACTCCCTGTGTGCTCTTCCCTCCACCTGGAACCAGGCCCAGCTCCTCGCCTTCGCTTGACAGACTCATCTTCAGAGCTCTCCCTCGCGGTCCTTTTCATCCTTTTTCCTCACCTTGACCCCTCCACTGTAGCGTTTGTTAAGCAGTACTTTTATATTTCTAAATGACCTTATGTCAGTATCTGTTATGTCCACAAGAGAGAGCTCCACAAGGACAAGGTTCACGTCTGGGATTTTGTCTCACTGTTTACTCCCAGGTCGATTGACAGTGCTTTGGTACATGGCAGGGTCCATGCTAAATAAACACAGCACGAGGCTGCTGCTCCCAAGGCAGGGCCGTGCCTTTTACTTTAGTTCACAATTAGTTTCCTCTCACTTTTCACTTTACTCAACTATAGTCTGAAAAACATACACATTTTACTAAATAAAAATATAGGGGGTGAATTTAACTGGCAGGGACAGGGAGGAATATAGAAGTGAACGAGGCGCGCCGAGTGAGCCAAGGGATCAGTTGATACAGGCAGAACAGCGCGACAAAAACACACAGAAAGCATTCTTAGAGTATTGCTTGCTTGCATGGCTGAAAGTTGCTGTTTTCCCGTTACGGAATGTGCTCGCCATACTGTGACAGAGGTCGCATTCAAAGACATACGTCTGTGAAGGATGTGACACCATATGCGCAGAAACATTAGTAACAGATATTTCGAAAAGGGCTACTTGAAGGGGGAGGGGGAAGGAGGAGGAGCCACGTCAGCGTCAGCAAGGCACAGCACGGACAGCAGTTAGGCCCGCGTGTGGGAACGGACAGAGAGCGAAGGACAGAGAGGAAGCCAGGGAAGACACAGGGCACAGAAAGTACGGGAAGAGCTGAGGCCGGGGGATGCCCTGGCTGATGGGGCGCCCGGGCAGGCGGGGCGGGAGAGCTGAGGCGCCGCCAGGCTGTTCCGAGGCTGGCAGGCCGGGCTGGGAGCCGAAGGGCTCCTAACACCGCTCCGCGCCTCGTTCGGGAGTCGGCTCGCGGGCCACGCGGCCGGACTGCGGCCCCTGCTCCTGTGCCTCGGGCGACAGCCCTTGCTCAAGGTCAGTCTCTCCTGAAGTATGGACGGTGACCCAAACACGCTTCTCCAGGGCTCGGGACAGGCAGCTGCCGCTCTTGGTAAAGAGCGTTTCGTGTATTTTTACTCATTTCTGCAATGAAGTGTATTTTGCCGAGCAGCACAGCCACAGCATTCACATGGGTTTCGTTTCTTTGCTTCTTAGTGTCAGAGGGGCATCTGTTGCTTTTCAAATTGCAATAAATGCTTATTTTTTCCTCCTCGGCGCTGATCACAGTAAGACACATCAGGACTTTCACTCCCCTCTAGAATATCGGCCTCCAAAAGGCCTCTGTTTCGTCCACTCAAGGTTGGCGAGGTTGCGGAGCGCGCAGAAGGCACGCGATGAACCGCTGCTGATTACAAGGGCGAATAAACCGCGGCCTAAGATGACAGCTCGGATGCTGCCGGGTCGCGCGGCCCAAAGCCCCGCCCGGGCGCTGGGCGGAGGCAGAGCGGCCGCGGGCGGCTCCAGGACAGCACCCGCGGAAGGCGCCCGGGCCTGGGAGAACCAGACCGCTGCCGGGGACTGGTGGGGCGGCTGAGGAATCTGCTCCTAGAAAAATGCTCCACTTCGGCTCTGCTTCTTCCACCGCCGAAGCCAGAGCCCTGAAGACCAAGCCTACGTCAGCCAATAATGGGACCCGGGCTGTTTCTTTTCCAAGTGCTCTTGACGAGCAAGAGCCCGCCTCCCCGGCAAACCCCGCCCGAAGTCTTCTCGGGTATTGGCTACGCGTCCTGAAGCGCTCCTCCCCGCCGGCTCAGAGTGTTCCCGATGATTGGTTACCTGCCGCGTCCCACCTCCGCCTAGTCGTGCGGTAATTGGCTAACCACCTCCTCTGCTCCCGCCTAGTCTTCCCGTGGATTAGCTGACTACCCGCGGAGTATTCTCGAGGATTGGCTGCCTGTTCCTCAGCCCTCCTACCTGCTCCTCTCCCGCGCAGAATATTCCCGGTGATTGGCTGACCGCCATCTAGCCCTTCTTCCGCCCGGCCCCTCGCCCTACGCCAGCTTCCTGCTTCCTGCGCGCGCTGCGCTTGGGTCACCGGCGTTTTTGATCCGCTCGCTTGTAAGAGGATCATTTCCAACCCTCCGGTTCCGAACGGGAAGGTTCCCGGTCTCCTGGCCGCCCGGATTCCCTCTGCTCCCGGCGGCCAGAACGGAGGGGTAGAGCAGCTGTCGGCGGCCCGCGGGGCGGCGCCAGGCCCATCCGAGGCCGCGCGAGAGACGGGCGCCGCCGCGAGGCCGCCGGGAATTCCCGGGCCGGCGGGCGCGGTGACGCAGCGCTCTTTGTTTCCTCAGGATCCCCGCCGCCGGCTCTCGGCGGTTTCCGGGAGGCCTCACCGGGCTCGAGAACCCGGACCAGGGCCGACCTCGGGCGCACGCCTTGTAAGTGGGGTATAACCCTGTTGTGGGGTGAATTAAAGTCACCCGGGTCGGGAGCTTATGGCCAGTACCCACACGGGGAACTCCAAGGTCCTAGCTTGTCAGAGCCCGAACCTGGCACTCCCCTGCAAAAGTGTATGTGTGGACTCCGAAAGTGAAGGAGGTGAAACAGTAAATAATTACCAGGATCACCATGTGCACAACCGCATATCTTCAAGATGATGCTGTGTCTGACTCGGGCACCTCACTTGTCTAAGATTGTTACAGGCAGTCAGACAGGGCCAGGCCCTCGAAGGAGTCAACACGAAAGATGACAGACACCTCCACCTCAAGACAAAAAGACTGAACAAATGCACCCACATACCTCACTAGGTGTAAACTTCAGGGATTGATGTTCTAAGTGGGTAGTGATCACCTTGAAGAGTCATTGACCCAACTTCTTACAGGAAAAACCCGTTTTGTATTCGAGCCCGCTTTCTGCGTGACTTGTTTCCCCATTTGATTCCAGTTTAATCGATATGGGCTGACCACAGCGTTATCCATTTACCCTACCTTGGACCCGCCTCACCTCGTGGGTTTTCCTTGTATAAGTCCCTAGGAAAGACAGAGTCTGCGGGTAATCCGCCCGGGCCCCCTTCTGTCCCTCTCTTGGACAGCTTTCTTTCCCTCAGGTAACTCACTTCCCTCGGGTAACTCGGGCCCCCCTTCTCTCCCTCTCTTGGACAGAAGCTTTTCTTTCCCCCAATAAATGTATTCTGCTCTTTTTTTTTTTTTTTAATTTTATTTTAAAGACAAAAGAATGGAGACATATGAACCAGAAAAGCCATAAACAATACAGAAAATACAAAGTTATACAGAATATAGTAGGGAATTAGCACTGGATGTTGTATTACATAGTTATCTTCACATTAGTTAACACAAAAACATTAAAGGAAATACCGAATTATAGATAAGATAGTAGGGAATTTGCACTGGATGCTGTATAATATAAAGTTATCTTCATTTCTGCTAATACAAAAACGACTGAGGAAATACAGAATTATAGAGAAGATAGAAGGGAATTAGCTCTGGATGCTGTCCTACATAATGTTACCTTCATCTTTGTTACTCAGGTTACACAGATGATGGCCCTTTTGATCA